>WBNH01006935.1:28690-306681 GCA_013401255.1 Urocolius indicus
AGCTGGGAAGCCCACAACTGGACACAGGACTCCAGGTGAGGCCTCACCAGGGCAGAGTAGAGGGGGAGAAGAACTTCTGTCAACCTTCTGGCCACATTCTTCTTGATGCATCCCAGAATGCCATTGACCTTCTTGGCCATGAGGGCACACTGCTGGCTCAGGGTTAGCTTATCATCAACCAGCACTTCCAGGTCTCTCTCTGCAGAGCTGCTGTCCAGCAGGTCAACCCCCAGCCTGTACTGGTGAATAGAGTAGTTCCTTCTCAGATGCAGGATTCTGCACTTGAACTTGTTGAACCTTATGAAGTTCCTCTCTGCCCAACTCTCAAGCCAGTTGAGATTCCGCTGAATGACAGCAATGATGACACTTGATGAGATCCCCTGCTCTCCTTTCATCTAGCCAACCAGTTATGTTATCATAGAAAGCTCTAAGTTTGGTCAAGCAGGATTTCCTCTTAGGGAATCTGTGTTGAGTTCTCCTTTCCCAAGATGACATCCAGGATGAGGTGTTTGATCACTTTTCCAGGGATGGAAGTGAGGCTGACCAGTCTGTAATTTCCTGGATCCTCCTCCTTGCCTTTTTTAAAAACTAGAGTGATGTTGGCCTTACTCCAGTCCTCAGGCACCTTGCTACTCCTCCATGATCTTTAAAAAAAGATGGAGAGTGGCTTAGCAATAACATCAGCCAGCTCCCTCGAATTGTGAGTGCATCCTGTCAAGTCCCATAGATTTATTGGTGTCTAGCTTGCCTAACTGGACTCTAACCTCATCCTTGTCCACCAAGGGAAAGTGTTCTATTCTCTAGACTATTCTGCTGTCCTCCGGGGACTAGGCTTCCTGAGGAATGGCTTTGGCAGTGAAGACTAAGATAAAAAAGGCATTCAGTAGTTCTGCTGTCTCTGCGTCCTCTGTCACCAGGGCACCCTCCTTGTTTATCTGCAGGTTCACATTCTCCCTAGTCTTCCTTTTGCTGCTGATGTATTTGAAAAGACTCATCTCGTTTTCCTTTATCTCATTTGCCAGGTAGAGGATGATTTAGCTATAAATTGATTCTAAGGTTAGAGTGATGCTTTCCCAAGATAAGCATTAGGGGAGCAAGAAAAATGTAGTCATTTTGATAATTACTGATGTTACCATATGTAATATGAAATTATATTTAATCATCTGTAATATAAAATACTTCATTATACAAACTTGGTTAATTCACATGAAATATTTTAAATCATAAATTGTTCTTCTTTATATTTAGCTTCATCTTACTAAGCCACAAACTAGGTTATAGGAAAAAATAAATTATTTATACTATTGTGATTTCATTCTTATTGCTCTTGTTAATAATGTAACAGAGAAACACAGATTTATTTCTTGAGCTGTAAAGAGGTCTTAACCAACATTTTTTTCCATCTGCATATGTTACAGCACCACTATGTTAAGTGCTCTGTTCTGTCATATTTTAATTCTGTTGTTGAATATATGAACTACTACCCTCCTGAAGTGGTAATTGCTTTAGTAGGTGGAACATTTCTTTCATTGAATATGACTATGAAAAGCTACGGAATGGCTTTTGACAAAGGTAAAGGTAGTGTGCCAGCAGCAACAGTAAAGTTAGGTGACCTTTCAACCCATTCATCAAGCTCCTGCTTTTTTTGACAGAGAAACACCATTCTCAAAGAATGCATTTTATTCAAAATAGTGCAGAAATGCAAATTTTCTGAAATATTTTAATAGTGAGAAAGAGGATGAAAGTACAATGAAAGATATTAATATTAAAAAAGGCTGACTTTTTTCTGAAATTCCTCAGCTACTCCTTATTTTAAAATTTGTACTAAAGTTTATATTTTTTTCTATATCTTTTATACTTTCTTGTGACAGGAAAAAAGTGAATTGTTTAACTTGGCATTAGAACCAGAAATAAAATAGCCATGCATCTTCATAAACCCTCACACCACAAAACCTAAGACAACCCCCTCCATTTAATTTATGTTTAAAGCATTCTCTTTCCATCCTCTGGCATATTTCATTGTGAGACATGCAAACTTTTCATATCAATGGTTATCAGTTTCAGATAATTTACATATTAACGTACAGGACTATTTTCAGAAGACCAGAGAGCTCAATGTTCCCTCATTAATTAATTCTATTTTCTTACAAGCTCAATTTCCATTTCTTTCTGTAGCAACCTTAGAACTTAATATGAGTTGACTATTAATTTCAAGCTTCTCAGGATGTGGAAAGAGAGGTATATCATACCTGTCTCGTGGGCTTCATCTCACATCTTTTTACAGCAACCATGACGTAACTTAAAACTTTACGTCAGGTGTTTCAACTGTATTTTGATTCTGATAACTTCTGTACTAGCATGAAATCATTCTGTTTTCAATACTTACTAATTATTTGGGTCTTTGGCCTCTTTGTTGCATCATATACTACAGAAAATGTAGTGCTTGCAGAGTGCCAACTTAAAATGATTTAGGTTTGCAGTTCGCATCTGCATGTATGACTTTTTCTTTAAATCCTATTTTGTATGGATTTTACTTCTCACAGGGTCACAGAATCTTGGTTAGAATCAGGGTTAGAAGACCTCAAAAGGTCGTCCAATCCGATCCCTCTGTCAAAGCAGGACCACGTAGAGTAGGTCACATAGGAACTCATCCAGATGAGTTTTGAATGTCTCAAGAAAAGGAGACTCCCCAACCCATCTGGGCAGCCTGTTCCAGTGCTTCGTCACCCTCACAGGGAAGATATTTTTTTTTATGTTCTTTGGAATCTCTTGTGCTCCAGCTTTTACCCACTGCCTCTTGTCCTATTTGACACCATTGAGAAGAGCCTGGCTCCAGTGATCCATCCTCCTGACACTTGACCATTACATATTTGTAAACATTAATGAGATCGCCTGTCAGTCTCCTCCAAGGTGAAGACGTTCAGCTCCCTCAGCCTTTCATCATAACGAAGGGGCTCCACTCCATCATCTTTGTGGCCCTGCACTGAACTCTCTCCAGCAGCTCCCTGTCCTTGAACTGAGGGGCTCAAAACTGGATATAATATTTCAGATGTGCTCTCACAAGGGCACAGTAGAGAGGGAGGAGAATGTCTCTCAACCTACCGGCCACAGGCCTTCTAATACACCCTAGGATGCCATTGGCCTTCTTGGCCAGGAGGGTGCATTGCTGGGTCATGGTCATCCTGCTGCCCATCGTCCAGCACAGTCTTCTGGTGTGTCAGCCACTCCCCCCAGTTTCGGATCATCAGCAAACTTGCTGGCAGTGCCCTCTGTTCCCTCATCAAGGTCATTAATTAATATATTGAACAACACCAGTCCCAGCACCAACATCTGAGGGACTCCACTACATAGATACAAGCCTCCAACTAGACCCTGCCCCTTGATTACAACTCTCTATCTTCTTCCCTTCAACCAGTTAACACCCCACCTCACTACCTGATCATCCAGCCCACACTTTCTCAGTTTTGCTGCCAGAATGCTGTGGGAGACAGTGTCAAGTGCTTTACTGAGATGGAGATAAACCACATCCACTGCACTACCACCATCTATCCACCTGGTTACATCTTCATAAAAGGCTCTTGGGTTGGTGGAACATTACTTCCCTTTGTTAAAAGCATACTAACTACTCCTAATGACCCTCTTGTCCCTTAAATGCCTGGAGACAGCGCCCAGGATAAGTTGCTCCATCACCTTTCTAGGGATGGAGGTGAGGCTGACTATCTCTTCCTTCTTGCCTTTTTGAAGACTGGAGTGACATTTGCTTTTCTCCAGTCCTCAGGCACCTCTCCACGACTTACTGATGGAGAGTGGTTTAGCAGTGACTTCCACCACCTCCCTCTGCACCTGTGGGTGCATCCCATCTAGACCCATGGGTTTACGTACATACAGACTGCTCAACTAATCCTTAACCAACTCCTCATCAACTAAACAAAACTCCTCCTTAAGCCTGACTTCCTCTGGAGTCTGGGGCTCCTGAGGACAGTCTCCAGCAGTACAGAGAGAGGCAGAAAAGGCATTCAGTAACTCTGCCTTCTCTGTATCCTCTGTCACCAGGGCACTCACCTCATTCAACAGTGGGCCTACATTGCCTCAAGCGTTGGTTTTATCTGCAGNGATGGAGATAAACCACATCCACTGCACTACCACTATCTATCCACCTGGTTACATCTTCATAAAAGGCTCTTGGATTGGTGGAACATTACTTCCCTTTGTTAAAAGCATACTAACTACTCCTAATGACCCTCTTGTCCCTTAAATGCCTGGAGACAGCGCCCAGGATAAGTTGCTCCATCACCTTTCTAGGGATGGAGGTGAGGCTGACTATCTCTTCCTTCTTGCCTTTTTGAAGACTGGAGTGACATTTGCTTTTCTCCAGTCCTCAGGCACCTCTCCACGACTTACTGATGGAGAGTGGTTTAGCAGTGACTTCCACCACCTCCCTCTGCACCTGTGGGTGCATCCCATCTAGACCCATGGGTTTACGTACATACAGACTGCTCAACTAATCCTTAACCAACTCCTCATCAACTAAACAAAACTCCTCCTTAAGCCTGACTTCCTCTGGAGTCTGGGGCTCCTGAGGACAGTCTCCAGCAGTACAGAGAGAGGCAGAAAAGGCATTCAGTAACTCTGCCTTCTCTGTATCCTCTGTCACCAGGGCACTCACCTCATTCAACAGTGGGCCTACATTGCCTCAAGCGTTGGTTTTATCTGCAGTGTATTTGAAGAATCCCTTCTTGTTGTCCTTGATCTCCCTTGGAAGAGACAACTCCAATGAGGCTTTAGCTTTCCTAGTTGCCTCCCTACATCCTCTGACAACAGTTTTATTCATCCCAAGTGGCCATCCCTTCCTTTCACGGTCTATAGACTCTCTTCTTCCACTTGAGGTTGCCCAACAGTTTCCTATTTAACCATGTGGGTCTTCTGGCTTCCTTTTTTGATTTCCTACCCACTGTGATCTGGAGCCTGGAAAAAGTGATTCTTGAATAGAGAACAACTGTCTTGGACCCTTTTACCTTCTAGAATTCTGTCTAGACCTGCTTAGTATTCTGTACCTACTGCACAAGATCCTGAACTCTACCATCTCGTGGTTGCTGCAGCCAAGGCTGCCCTCAACCTCTTCAACCAGACCCTGCTTGTTTGTTAGTATAAATCCGGTAGTGCTGCTCTCCCTCAAGAAGTTATCATCAGTGCACTGAAGGAACCTCCTGGACTGTAAGTGTCTAGTCACATAGGCTTTCTTCCAGCAAATGTCTGAATAGTTAAAATCCCTTATGAGAATTGGGGCCTGTGATTTTAAGGCTGCTCCAGCTGCCTCTAGAAGGTCTCATCAACCTTCCCATCCTGATGAGGTGGCCTGTAATAGACATCCACATTCTCGCAATTTTGAATTTGTGCCCAGGTCCCTGTATTTCGTGGGAAGTTTGCAAGCTAGTAGGGAATGATTTAACAAAAATAGTTGGAAATGCAACGTCGCTTAAGCCTTCTTCCTGCAAAGAAAAATAGGATATTCCCATTGTAGGCATGATGTTGTTTTCAGATGCTACTGTATCTTGAAGATATATACTGTATGTGCCAGTACATGGTTCTGCTCACGTATTCAGTGGTTTGGAAGTAAGTTCTTTTAATATTTGGTTTTGACAATGTTCCGCTTCACAGCAAAAATGTAGGTGTGGCTGCAACATGGTTTTAATCCTGCATTCTGACATTACAATACTATTTGTAACTTCCCTCTTCTTTTCTTCCGTTCCTTCTATTTGAGTATTTGTTTGGTTATTATTGCAGAGTGAAGTACTTTGTACCAGAGGATTAAAATTTAGCTCAGAAGCAACCTAGTTAGGGCAACCGCCTGAGATTAAGAACATGTAAATTTAAGTAACTTTCCAAAAATGGTGATATGAGAGTGACTGCATGGCCTCTCCAAACACTGAAATCAGCATAGATATTGATCTGTTTCTGTTTGAAGTAATCTATGCCTAGCTATTTTGGACAAAATTGATAGTGTGGGGAGGGAGATGCTTGATTTTTGTCTAGCATTAGTATGGGTGCAAGTGTCTGAATGCTAGAACTTAGGTGCTTTTATACATAAATGCCCCTATCATAGGGTTTTTAGTAGTGTAAAAGGTCAGATTGCAATTGAGGAGGAAATTTGAGGAAATCAGAGACATCTGAATGTTGGTACTTGGAACTAATTTTGTGGATTTAGCTCTTGGCATTTCTTCCTAATTGACTTTATTCTTTCAAGCCCAGCACTTTAAGTCCTTTAGTAACTAGGAATCTTCATTATTTCATTATTAACACTAAAAGAACTTTTGAAGTTTGTCATGTTAGAAGCTTTAAATGGCTAATGTGAAAGGTGAGGGCATCTTAATATATCATAGCTTTAAGATGCACAGATTCCTATCATATATGTTTTCATTTATTAAGATGGAATGGCATTGGTATATATGGAGCTCGTGACTTCAAGTTTATCATACATTCATCAGCTCTTGGAAAGTAAAATCTTCATGATATAATAATTTAGAGCTAGATTGTCATACAAGAACAAGGTTTTTCCTCATATTTTATAAGAACATTTCTCAAAGAAATCACATATAGAATTCATTTATAATAACAGCTCACTTTGCATTTTTATACTAGTAATAAAATGCTGGTATTTGACATAGGGCTTTCAGGTGCTAGATTTATTAAGAGCTTTTTTTATGTTTTTTTTTTTTCTTTTTTTCTGGCTGTTTTTGGAAGAAGGCCATCTTGAATTTTAAAGGGAGAAATTTGTTACAGTTGAGCCAAGATGTAATATTTGTGATATGATATTAGAAATAGAACCACTAGAAAAAGTAAAAAGGAGTAATTTTTAGGCATTAATAATTTTTTTAAGCATATTAGAAAAAACTGTAAGAATCTGAGATGTTGTATGAAATTATGCGTCTGAAGTTTTTATTATGTCTGAGAACCTACAGAAAAGGCAGAGAATTTCCTTCCCCCCGCCCCTCCCAACTTTTAGTGTTTTTTTTTTTATAGCACCACTAAAAAAGACGTCAGAAAAACAGGGACCTTACACTTGATTTGTGCATTTCACAGGTAGCCTAATCTGGAGCGACTTCAAAAGTAGACAACAACTCCCATCCTCACTCGACAGTAACTTTTCTCTCTGTGTAGCTCTCCTTTAAGTTAGGGGTTGAAATTTCAATTCCTTCTGCTTATGTGAGTTGGTCCATACATGTACACTATCACACATAATAACTCCTTATTAATGCAAGCCGTCCTATTCAATGTTGTATCAATGTATTTTTTTTCCCCCAAACTGGAAATGCCGTTCTGTTGACAAAGGATAATGTTTCTGAATTTAAGTGCTGTATCATGTCTGGAATTTTTATGGAGATGTGGAATAACTGCACACAGCCAGTTAATCCAGAAATGAGTTGATTTCACGCGTTTCAAAGCAAAAGATAACTTTTCAAAGCTCAGGATAGCTTTTATACTGAACAGTTTATTATGCAACTACTACATTTTTCTTATGCTATGCCTTTCATCCTGGGATTTTCAAGCATAGAAGCAACATTAGCTTCACAGCATCTGTGTCATTGATGTAGGCAAGAGTAATAAATCACTTCAAGGCTTGGTTTACTTTTTTTTGTAAAGTAGGTAAATGGGCTTCTCCAAAATATAAAGATTTAAGCATCTGATCAAGAGCTGCATGCATACCTGATTCTCACCTTCCATCCATACAACTTCATGAAATATATGTTCTGAAATGAAGATTTTGGCCCTTTCAGAACCTGAGTTGATCTTTTATTTATTTTTTTTTTTTTTTAATGTTCTCAGACTTTGGGGGATCTCTATTTATCAGATATTGAAGGTGTAGCTTCTGGCACTTCAGCTTCCAGCAAACTCTAATAGACTGCACATAGATGCATTGATTTTTGTCTGTTTGTTTGTTAGTGGAAGTATTTGTTTAAAACCAAAAACCAATTTAAATACTAAGCCAGTTGATATGTTGCCTGCTCAGACCACCAGAGTTGCCATGGTTAACAAGCAGTCCCAGTGGATTCATGCCTGGAAAATGGATATATCTCTTAGCAGGATTTGACAAGTGGTAGCTTGTCATCATAGTCTTCGGAGTGGTCCCACTAAAAATGAGATTTCAATGGATGGTAGTTAGTGCCACGCCTGAAAATTTAGAAGTAACTTAGCTAAGTGGTTTGTTCAGCTTTGTACATTAAATTGTAGTTTCTTGTGGTAGTATTTCTGAATATGCTGCATTAACTTGGACTGAATATATTTTGGTATCTTAATAGGAATTTTTTAAGTGTTACATAAATAATGTGGGCATACATTCTGATACTATTTGAATATCCCTATACTTGCAGAGATGTGATATAAGTATCAGTCTTAGTGACATTCCCTTCTCAGTGCCATTTGAATGTAAGTAGTCACTTAAGAGGTTTGAGTTGATAGGAAGGTTTAGCGTAGTGCCTTTTCAGCTTTTTTCTGATTTGATTCAGGTATCATAAGGTATTATGTTTACTTGTGAAGCTGTGGTAATTTATCTTAACTAATATGCTTGTCTTCATTAAAATTGCATTGCAAATTCACCCCTTTCCAAAAAAACACCTCCAAAAACCAAAACACAATACTCATAACATTTTGAGATAAAGCAAAGAGTTTAAGTGTAGAAGTACAGTAGGTGGAAAAGATGTACTTCAAATCCAGTATCATGTACAGTAACAACCAGAGAAGAATGTCTGCTTCTAGTCAAAGTAGTGTTTTGTTCTGTCAGCTCATCTGTCTTCCTATGAAACAATTAACTCAGAAATTTGAATTGAGACTATTTACTTCATTCAAAAGTGCTATCAAAGTTATTTATATTTTTGTTAGTTTTCAGCATGACATTATGAAGTTTTGTTTAAAGGAAAAATTGCAAAAGATGCATTTACTTTTCAGAGATCACTTTTCCAAGATCACTTATATTTGCCAGTGATAATACCATATGTGCTTGAGTCTTTGCTATAAAGTTCGATTTAAGTTAAGAAGAAATACTTGCAAGTCCGAGTAATTATAGAAATACTAACTTACATAATACTAGTCATAACTACTTTCTTTTAGCTAAATGTGTGTCTCCCTCTCAAATTATTTAAGGCTATTCAATTAGTAAGAAGTTGTGCAAGTAGACGAATATTTGCAGATCTCCGTAAATACTTGCCATTTCATTGCCAGGTGAATTTTTGATTTGATGTATTTCAGGATGAGCAAGACGAGTAATAACCAAAATCTAGAACTTCTCTGAGCTAATAATATATCTAGTCTGGCTTTCAGTCTTCTACTCAGCTACATGCTAGAGATTCAATACCTCTCTCTGCACAAATTTGCATGGAATGTTTCGCACTTTTAATTTTTTTTTTTTAAAGTGCTGCCTTCAAATGACTTTTTTCTTCAAAAGCCTTCTGTAGTGTTGTTAACACCACAATACAATTACACATATGAGGAGCAATATGAATTTAAAAAAAAAAAGTTTTAAAGAAACAGAGAAAAGAATTGTGTCTCATTCTTACATTTAACTTTTTTTACTCTGTTTAGCATGGGAATGCATTATTTCTGTGTGAGCACAGCTGTGGATGTTTAATCAATTTAATAATGAAACATGTAAATGAAGAAGTATCTTTGTGCCATGTGGTGTGTTATGTGAAATCTATGAGACTGTTGAAGTTCTTTAACAAAACAAAGGAAAAAAATGTAAATACTGTCTAGATAAACTTGTGATTCACGTCTTATTTTAGTCTTTTTCTTCAACAGATAATTCCTGTGATTACAGTTATTTGTAGTGGTTTTCAGTCCTAAATGTTGAAGATCAGTCTGAACACTAAGTAACCTAGACCAGAAGAATTATTCATTTCTCTGTATTCTTAACTGGCAAATTCAGTTTATCAAAGTTGACTTACTGTGGAGTTGTAATGCAGAAATTTCTTTTTGCCCATTTGTAGGCTGAGTGACTTTGCATGCACAGAACATGGATGCAATTTGTCATTAGCATATTCAGGGCCAGGTTCTTGCTCAGTGTAGGTGGCTTGAATCTTTCCTTTTCGTTTTATCTGTTGTGTAATCGTACAGTAGTTTGAGTTGAAAGGGACCTTTAAAGTTCATCTCCATGCAGTGAGAAAGGACATCTTCCACTGGATCAGGTTGCTCAGATCCCCATCCAGTCTGATCTTGAGTGTTTCCAGGGATGGGAGGGGCATCTACCACTTCTTGGGGCAACCTGTTCCAGTGTTTCTTTACCTTGACTGGGTGAAATGTCTTCCTTATATCTAGTCCGAACCTACTTCAAGTTTAAAGCTATTATCCCTTGTCCTGTTGTTACAGACCCTACTAAAAAGTCTGTCACCATCTTTCGTACAATCCCTCTTCAGATACTGGAGGACTGCAATAATGTCTTCCTGGGCCCTTCTCTTCTCCAGGCTGAACAGCCCAACTCTGTCAGCCCTTCCTTGTAGGAGAGGTGGTCTAGCCATCTGATCATTTTTTTTCTGGCTCTCCTCTGGACCCACTCCAGCAGATCAGTGTCCTTATGTTGGAGGCTTCAGAGTTGGATGCAGCACTGCAGGTGGGGGCTCACGAGAGTACAGGAGAAGGGGAGAGTCACTTGTCTTGATTGGCTGGCCACACTTCTTTTGATGCAGCCCAGGATATGGTTGCCTTTCTGGGCTGTGAGCATGCGTTGCCAATCTGTGTCCAGCTTTTCATCCACCAGTACCCCCAAGTCCTCCTCCACAGGGCTACTCTCAATCGTTTCATCCCTCAGATTGTATTGCTAATTGGGAGTTTCCCTGACCAAGGTGCAGCTATTTGCAGACCTGTATACTCTGCATATACAGATGCACTGAAAGAACAAGTGATGTGTGGTAGTTACTGTAACTTTGGGATAAGAATCTTTCTGTCTGTGGCCAGCAGCCAATTTCAGTGCAGGATTACTTGAAATAATCAGACAATTTTTTCTTACTGGTTTGAGAACTTAAAAGATAAATTTAGTGTTCATCGCATGACTAAAATAATCAAAATAATGCTTTCACAATTGAATGCATGTATGTGTATCCACACATAGTGTTTGTTGTATTCCAGAAAGCACAGCATCTCTTAACAGAAAACATGTATTTATGTGCCTTTTTCACATTGGAGTCCCCTTTAACATGGGACCAAAATTTCCAGGAGTACTAGTCACTGAGATATATTACTTTAAGTCAATTTATATTCATTCAGCATCGCATAAAACAGAGTAAACACACAAAGGGGAAGTGGGAAGGTTATTAGAATATGCTTCAAGTTTAGAGGCTAAGCAGCTCAAAAACAATTAGGGGAAAAAGTAAAGGATGAGAAGAAAAGGAAAAAGAAAGGCTGATTCTACTATATATGTATGAAAAAAATCATCCATCTTGAGGTGTGAGCATTTTGATTAAAACCATTCAAGGAGTGCCTTAGAAATACTAATGCTTGAAAGTGGTTTAAACATGATCAGATTTTTTGGCAGATGCTTCCATTTGAAGTGCAGGGATTCTTTTATATTAAATAGTAGGTGCTTAGATTGGTTCAGAATTGGAGAAGCTTCAGTATAAGCAAAGAGGAAACTTTAAAATCTTAAGCTATTAATTTACTTCGTGTAATGTCTTAAAGCAGTAAAGAAGGTGGAACAATTTAAATTTTTAACATAATTAGTCCTAGCACATGAGCATTAAAATGGAAATAACTGTGAATCAAATGTGTGTAAATTGTTGCTGTTTAGCCCTGGCTGAGTGCCAGATGCCCGCCAAATCATTCTATGATTCTAAACTGGACAGGGGAGACAGAAATATATTAAGAGGTTTGTGAGTTGAGATAAGGCCAGGGAGATCACTCAGCAATTAGTGTCATGGGCAAAACAGACTCAACTTGGGGAGAAATAGTTTGATTTATTAATGAACAATCAAAGCAGAGCAAGGAAATTAAAAATAAACTGAATCTTAAAACATCTTCCCCCATCCTTCCTTCTTCTTGGGACTCCGTCCTTCTCCCACAGCAGCACAGGGGAACAGGAATTAGGGGTTATGATCAGTTCATTATGGATGGACTTTACCACTGCTTCTTCTGAGGGGCTTCTCATCACATTTCCCACTACTACAGTGTGGGATCCCTCCCCACAGGAGACTTTCCTCCACAAACTTCCCTAGTGAGGGCTCTTCCCATGGGCTGCAGCTCCTCACAACCTGCCCCAACGTGGGTCATCTACTGGGAGAACAGTCCTTCAGGTAGCGGCTGCTCCTCTGTGAGTCCCTCACAGGACCACAAGTCCTGACAGCAAACCTGCTCTGGCACAGGCTCCTCTCTCCCAAAGGACTCCCAGGTCCTGCCAGACTTGCTCCAGGGTGAGCTTCCCATGCAGTCACAGCCTCCTTCAGGCATCCACCCACTCCAATGTGGGGTCCTTCATAAGCTGTGAGTGGATCTCTGCGCCCTGGTGGCCTCCATGGACTGCAGGGGCACAGCTGCCTCACCATGGGCTGCACCCCAGGTCTCAGGGGAGTCTTTCTTTCAGGGCCTGAGTATCTCCTCCCCCTCCTTCTCCATTGACCTTGGTGTCTGCAGAGATGTTGTTACATTCTCAGTCTCTTCTGCTGCTACAGTTTAGCAACTGTGCAGCAATTTCCCTTTCTCAAATACTTTGTTCACAGAGGCATTACATCAATCACAATTGGCCAGGCCTTGGTCAGCTGTGAGTCTGTCTGAAATTTGACTGCCAATGACCCTATCAGCTACAGGGGTAGCTTTTAGCAGCTCTTTGTTTAAAGAAGCCACCCCTGTAGCCCCCCTTCTTACCAAAACCTGGCCTAGACAAAACCACTGCAGAATGTATGCTCATTTATTTATAGAGTAACTGTTTGCTTTCTCTTTTTTATGTTACATGATAAGCAATCTTTTTTTTCTTTTTCTTTTTTTTTTTTTTGTGATTAACTCTATTAAATGTTTACAGTTTTAGGAAACTAAACCACATTTCATTTGGGGCTTATGCAATGCCATTATAAAGTATATTTCCAATAACTACTACTTTATGAAGGCAGAGTTTAACAATCAGGGTAGCTGTTTCTTCACGATCATTGTAGAGTGCTCTGAGTAGCATTAGTTTTTCATGCAAGAGCCATACATCAGGAGTAAAACTTTGTATTACTTTAGTGGAAAATGTTTTCTCTGATTATTTTATCATAGAATAAAAGGAAATATAATCTTATTCTGATATTATGCTAATTTAGGAAGCTAGTGAACAGCATAATTAGTACAAAGATAGAATTGTAGTGAAGTTCAAATTGACTATTGTAATTAAGTACATTTTTTTTTTTTGTAGGCTTTGCCTACACATATTTTAAAGAAACTGTTCATTGAATGTCATAGTGCATGAGCAACATACCCTGTTTAAGACTTATCCTAATTTCATTTCCCTAGCTATTAATGTCTTTTCATTCACCTTTAGAATAATTCAGTAAAATGAATTACTACACTGTGATCAGGGAACCTGGTTCCTCTCCTGAAGCAGCAGTGTGTCTCTATTCATGAATTTCATATTTCTTGATCAATATATTACTCTGTTTGAAATACTGTAGAGCTTAATAAACCTGAACTGAGGAGGATAAAATGCATTCAGAAATTTTTCTCCTGCTATTTTTCTGTTTCTTGGCATGACTTGAGTCCTTTGTTAACTTGAGTCCTTTGCCACTTGAGCTCTGATGCAAAGTTCAAATTTATGACTGAGAAGACTTTGTACTTTTACCTTCAGATTTTTCTGTTTTAAACTGTGTATTGAAATAGAACCCTTCAGCCATGGGCTGCTGTCGCACCCATGGTGCCTCTGCAGCCACCCAACCCCATGTCCCCTGTGCTCCTAGAATATAGACATCTTATAATTTTTACTTTGTTGTTACTCTTCTGAGTTGCAGGCCTACTAGACATGTGTGAGTAGTTTGCAAATAGCCCAGGGAGTCTGGCCATGCTGTGGGAAGGGACTTTGTGATTCACTGTCTTTCCAAAAGCTTGGCCTTAACTTGTCTGTTTTCTCCCTTTCCCTGTGCAGCAAACAGGGCAGTGGTTGGTGGCCCTAAATGTATAGCAATAATCACCAGAACAGGCTGCCCAGGGAAGTAGTGGCATCATGTTTGTGGAGACGTTTAAAAGATGTATAAATGGGATGCTGAGGGACATGGTGTCGTGGGGGGCTTGGCAATGTTGGGTTAGTGATTGGAATGATCTTTTGAAAGGTCTTTTCCAACCAAAATGATTCTAAGATTCTACAAAACTTACCACAAATATGAGTTAGTTCCTTATTCCTAAACATGGTTTAGTACCTTAGCACTAAATGTGCTAGCATTACTTCTCTTTACTTTATTAATTGCTTACCAATTGTACTTATTTTATAATTTTCTATGGTGCATGTAAATTGTTATTTTGATACAGGAGTGCACTATGAGTCAAAATCCTGGCCTCCTACGTGTGTAGGCTGAATTTGAGATGAGCCAGTAAGGAAAGCACAAGGACACACCAGCTAGGGTAATGCTGGGATATTTTTTTAATGAAATTCTGAGCTCAGCATGAACAAGATATCATTTATGGACTTGGTGATGGCTTCCTGATTCCCCCTTCATCCAAGAGATGTTGCATGTTCCAGCTTTTACTCATGGTCAGGTACCAGTTGACATTAACAGGTCCAACTCCTTAGACTTTGAGATGTTGTGGTTATTTCTGTCCTATTTTTTCTACTACCAATTTGCCACTTTGCTCCTTGGTACTGGGAAGAGTCATGCAGTAGGTGTTTCTGTTCAGGATCTTTATTGAGCTCTCTTGGAGGGTTTTGCCAAGGGATACATCAGTGCCACTAGGTTTTTTTACTCTTCTGCACTGTAATGTGTCTTGATTGATTTGTGCCTGTATTGTTTCTTCTGTTCACAATTCAGTTTTTCATTCAAAGACAGTTTTGTCATGTAAGATTTTGTATTTTTCTATGCCAAGGCCTATGGAGGAGCTTATTCTTTTTCCTGTTGACAGGAATAAGTTATTGCACTGATTATTTAACAAAGCTCAGTAGGTTCCTTTTCATACTGTTGTCATTTCAGTAGACAAAACCTTCTCTAGTTTCAAGAATTAATTTCAGATATTTGATAGATATCTAAAATACCAGGCAGTTATAGTATGCATTTTCCAACAGAAGCATTCTAGTATGTATTCTCATTCTAGTATGTAAGTTAGGGGTACTCTCCCTCTGCCTTCAGAGATCAGCATACTAAAATGAGGTTACACTTGCCTAAATGTGAACATGAATAAAAGTTTTAATTTTACTTTCTCCTGCTGTAATTGAACATGTTTTAGTTTTGGCCTTTCTTCTTGCCCTTGTAAGCAATTAATGATTCTTTGATGTGAATAAGAGGGATCTGTACCACTGCTGCATCCAAGTTTTGTTTCTAATTGAGAGAGATTAGGAAAGAGAAGTATATATATTCACACAAGTATTGAAGAAAATATTTCAGAATATTTTAGGAACACGTGGAGGAAAAATGCATCTTATTATGATTATGGTTTAAAGTCATATGAGTGAAAATTGTTCTAGTATAGAATTCCGGTTTTAATATTTACTTTCATCATTACGTAAATTCATTTTTTTCATATTAACTAAAGGATTAGTGAATACAACAGAATTGAGGCAGGGAGGTGAAGAGCTAGTAAATCTTAAAGTTAATTACATAAATTTTCTAGAAAGACTTTTATTAATTCATTTCTTTTAGCCCTTTTCACTATTGCTTAGAGAAAGTTAACATTCAGCTTAAGAACAAAAGAACAGGGCTTTTTAGATATATTGAAGAGAGACGGTATAAAGGAGAGTATCAGTGAGGTAATCAGTACCTCCTTAAAGAGTGTTTCACTGTCTCTTAAAATCCATCCTATCTCATTCCATTCAAAGAGATACTGCAGCACAAGTCCAGAAATGTCTGAAGATCTCTCTGTCAGCTTGTCAATTACTTGTTAAAAATTCTTCTTGTGGTATTTGTTTTTTATTAAAATGTTAACAGTGAAAAATATGAAATAATTGTATCTAAAAAGTGTCCTTGAAAACCAAATTTAATTGTTATTCTTTGAGCAATATTGCATTTCAGCTCCTACTTACTAGAATACAGACATCATTTCTGCTTTGTTGTTACTCTTCTGAGTTACTTGCCTGCAGAAAACACTGTGTAGCTTCACAATGGAGAGCAGATCTGTAACCAGAAAAAGAAGGCTATTAGGTCAGTGCCAGTGACATATCTTGGCCTGTTTCTGTGTGTGCATATGAGATGTCAAAGTGGTCCACAGGGCAAAGAATTGATTACATGTCAGAAAAAATGCTTTTGACTACTGCAACTAGTTTGTGCTATTCTGATCAGCTTTTTAGAAAATGGGGCAAGGATAAGGGAAAAGAACACAGTGTGGACAAAGGTTTGGGTTTTTTGGTTTGTATTTTTTTTTTACAAACACTATAAAAATATATATATTGGCCTTTGAGAAGTGGCAACTTTTATTCTTATTTCCAAGAAAAAAAAAATTGTCTTTCATATTGATTAATTTGTACTTGAAGTGCTAGCAAAAAGACTATGTTCTGAGCAATACAGTTTAAACCAAGGAAATGAAGCCAAATCAAAGAGGTCATATTGTGACTTTGCAATTTTCTTAAGTAGATTATTCTCACAGTTACTATTTATCTCCTCAGTAGATGGTAGAGTAGCCAGACACATAATTTATTTGTCACATGTGGATGTAACTTTAAAGAAATGTAATTGTGTATGCTCTTTCTGCAAAACTTTTTTGGTGGCTGTTCCAATAGATGCATTTTGAAAATTAGGGAAGAACTAAAATATTTTAAGAAAATACTGGAACATCCTTAATGAGAAAAAGACTTATAAATGCAGTTGTATCCTTTCCCCTCCCTTAAGGAATTAAAAAAAACCCAAAACAACAACAACACAAAACCTCAGACAGAAAAGGGAAAACCTTGTTACGTGTCTTAAATGCCAAGATAAAGACCAGCATTTAGACTGAGGACAGAGGAAAATGAGGCCATGACACCTTATCAGAGATGGAAGGAGGAAAAAGCTTGGAAAAACTTGTATCTATTACTGACTTGTTAGAATAGATAGGGACTGTAGGGAGACAGTGTGGAAGGAGTTAACCTATTTTGCTTTCTCCTATCCATCCTTCAGAAAATTCAAAGTCTGAGATGCAAAATGTTAAAGCAGATATTAAGATCATCCTAATTTTAAAAATTGGTATCAAAGTTGGTATAAAGATCTTCTACCCCTATTTAAATTAATTGCCCAATTTGCAAAGCTGGTATGTGTTCTCAGTACTCAATCTGAGTCTGGGGAAACAGCTTCTAAAACCTTGTAAAACTCACTGAATTAATTTTTCCTGTGGTAGGAAAATTACTGTTCCATGTGTGAACATCATTACTTGTACAGTCATAAAAAGCATAATTTAAATAATGATGCTCTTTTTAAAGCAAACATAGAAGACAAATGTCTGATAGCGTGTTCCTCTTAACAGTTTAAAAACACTTCAGAAATACAGAACCTGTCTGCAGTAGTCTACTTGAGCTATGATTAATGTTAACTCTTAGACTTGCACAACTTTTCAGTAGCAGATCCAATTTCAATTCATCAAGACAGAATTAAAACAAAAGCAAGTTATATTTGGAAACCTAAAATATAGAAATGTTGAATGATGCCTTTCTATCTGGTCATGTCTTGGAGAAGCTTAGCATGATGCCTAAAATAAGCTAGTTTGTGCTATTAATAGAAAATAATCTTCACTGCTGCAGAATAGCATTTCTGAAGAAGGTTAGGATGTTTTCTATAATTTAGCTAGCATGTGTAATGGCTTACTCATGAAATGGTACTAGATCGAAAACATTGTATTCATTTATTTTGAGAACATCATAATTTTCTACTGTGCCAAGTACTTTGACAGATAACTTGAAATCTTGTTACTGGAAATAAGCATCTTCATCCATAGGAGAGCATTTGGGAAGAGATAATTACAAATAACTTGTAGTAGCTATCCAGATCACAAGGCAGACTCAACTTAGAGGTTTTTTGTTTATTTTTTTGTTTTCATTTCTCAGTTTTTTATGTTGTACAACATTAATTTTAGTGATGGAGCATAAGAGAAACTTGTTGAAACAATTCCAAAGGATACTTTTAATATTTTTCAAACCTGAATTCATGAGGCATGAGTTATAACTGGCCAGACGAATAGATTTGTTAAGAAAACTCAGACTGCACTGACTTCAGTAGAAATGTGCAGCATTTAGTGCTTTTCAACATCAAACTCCAGCTTTTCACAACCATATTTGATTCATCCAGTCTTCATTCCTAAAATCAAGATAATGAAATTGATTGTGATGAGAATAAAGAGAAGACAAGACTTCCTTTATACTGTTTGATCACTTAGTTATCTGTTTTGGCCTATAAGTTTGCTGATCTTATCAGGAGTTCATGATGAGCTTTTTGGGAAGGCTGTTTGTCCATTTTCATGTATTCTGTACTGCTCTGAAAATGTGAGTCTGTATGAAAAGCATGTAGTGTTTGCCTTGTTCTTACATCAGAAGAATTTTTTCTTTTGTCCATTTTATGCTTGTTTCCAAAGGCTTAAAATGCAAGCTTTGTTTCTGCAATAATGGCTTAGTGTAGTCTTACATTGTTGATCCCTTCAGTAGATGCAATGTAATCCACTTTGGTAATGTGAATTTTTAAACAATCACCAGCCTTTGCTATTAACTCTTCTATACTAATGGTAATACCCTAGAAAAACTACAAAGGAATGTGGTGACCAAGCTTAACATAAGACTTGAAGGACACTTAGCGGAATTATGTTCCTTAGTTTAATCACAATGAATTGCAGAACTAATGTTGAACTTGATTGGTACTGTATTCAATAGAAAATAGTTGGTTGTGAAGTTAATGCTGAAATACGACTTTGCAGGGGATTTCTTTGGGAAAATATGGAAAATTCCTTGAAAGGTCCTTTGCAATTAAATGCTACTTGAAGACTCTTCTGTCCCTTGCTTTTGTTTGTTATTTAACTAGGTCAGCAGCATATTTTTCTCAGAATGCTTATTTTTTCTTTAACTAGATGAATACTTGCTGTGAAATGATATGCAGGAGACATTTACTCATGTATTTTTTTGTCAGGCTATTTGTGAACAATATTTGTATAAAAATAGGAAAACTACTTAGGCATTTTTCCCTTTTAGTTGGTCCTGTTACATCTTAGTAGCAGATCAAGGTGATTTTTCTTGATGCCTAATAATGTGATTTTTTTTTAATGCAATTTCACTATTTTTTTTTCTTATCTATTGACTGTTTTCCATATCTACCTCTTTTTTTTTTTTTTTATTTTGAGAAAGCTGATCAGCCAAATAAAAACTGACTTGACTACAGTGTGCGTGACCTTTATTGTGAAAAGAAACTAGGTGATTGCATTTCATCTCAGTAATCACAATTACTGCCCTAGGTATCAATAGTCCCACTGTAAAGACTTATCAAAGTTAATCTATGCTTACTGTCTCCCCTTGGAGTACTTTTGGGTATCTCTTGTGGTGTTGTAAAATGAAGAGCTTGCTTTTGTTTCAGCGCACTGCAGGAAAAGTACTTCATACTTATTGATGACCAGGTTTTATGAGGAATCACGGAAGGACTATAAATAGTGTCAGTAACATCCTCAGTGCAAAATTAGTTCAGCTCACAAATCTGAGATGAACTATCTCTCAATCAAAAAAAGCCACCTGGCTTTGACTATCTCAGTTTAATAGGTTTTTAATGTTTTGGAAGGTGAGAGCTGGTTAGGACCAATGCAGAAGGAAGACTAATTCATCAAGCAAGACAAACTCACACAATGCAGACTTTCACTGTGGTCTTACAGCATAGAGAGTAACTCAAAAAAAAAAAAAAAACAAACAACAAACCACCTTCAAAAAACATTAAGAGAAAACATTATCATAGTGTTTTTAGAAATTAGCATATATCCTTAGCAAGGACAATGCAGCCCAAGCAGTTTCACTCTCACAGTGCCTGAAAACAGCTAGACAATTAACAAGATATGATAGAAATAAAGCTGATTTATTTTGTTTTCCCTTCAAACTGTGCCAAAAAACATAGTCATCATTGGACAGTCAAACAATCAGAGAATCTGCTATAGAGTTAACTATAGCCTTTCTTTTAAAACAACTATGAATGGAAAAGCTGAAGGCAGAAAGAAGGAGGTCTATAAAACTGTGCTTTGTAATACAAGAATATTCACCGATTGGAGATTACTGCCTGGATAATCAAGAAATTTTTTGTCCTTCCATAGTTATGTCTATGTAAAGTGAGTTGATTATTTACTACTTTCAGTTATAGAAAACTCAAGTTCTCTTACAGTTTAAGACTTTAAAAAGCAGACAAACAAAAAGCTAGAAGGAGAATATGCTGGCTGGAAATTAGTTCGTTATAAATTCTAGTGCTGTTCGTTGGTCTACAGATGATTTTGAGGATGACTGTAAAATGTTCTAAAAGGAAATATTTTCTACTTAAGTATATTGGTTTATTGTTTTTTTTTTTTTTTAAGCCTTACTTAACTGTTTTGAAAGTTTTATTGTGTAGTGACAAATTTAACATTGCAAAAGTATTTTGCCTGATAAATCCAAAAGTATCAATCACATTGTTTAGGTCTTATACCCTTTGAAATGTTTTACACAATATTTAGTGATATTCCATCACTCAGTTTCAGGAAATAATGGTGAACTGAGGAGTTCTCAAAAGGTAATATTAAGTGTAGGTATCAAAGGTTAGAGTATTCTGAAAAGTTGTTCCCTACTTTTCTGTTATTGCATAAGAGAAAATACTTTCTTTTATAAACTTAAGAAGAAAAAATACTTATTTAAAAGATATAATGAAAAATATAAGAAATTCCATTTAGAGATTGAGTTCTTCACAATAAGGGTGATAGGCACTGCAACAGGTTACCCAGCCAAGTATTAGAGTCTCCTTCCTTGTTCTTCTTGACTCTGTCTTGAAGTGAGTTGACAAGATGATCTCCAGATGCCCTTACCTCAGCCTCAATCCTGTGATCATAAACACAAATATTTAGCATTGTAACTTAGCAAAGCAAGCAGGTTTCTATTTCATTTGTAAGAAAAGTCCCAATTTCAAATGCTGATTGCAGGATGTTATGTGTTGAATTGTGAAATAAACAGTAACTGGTTTTTTTTTTAATTATTATTTATTTATGTTCATTTTGTGTCTCATAGTAGCAAGTGCGTAGTTTTTTATTAATAAAAATAAAAATTCTAAAAAACCAGCAAAGATTTTAGATTCAGGTACTAAAAGTTCTAGATTTACTAAAGGAGGCTGTATAGGATTACTATAGGAGAGATCTTACAGGAAATGTGCAATAATCATCCAAGCACATAATAAACAATTATTGTGTGCTAGCACATCCAAATGTTGGCATCTGACTTCAATGAGTAGGTTTTGGAAGTATAGATAATTATTCTGCAAAAGAAGCAACAGTGGCCCATTGCTCTGGAGCAGCATCCTCAGAATTCAGCTCAGAAAGCAAGAATTGTCTAAAACTTATGCATTACATTTAAGCAGCTTTTAAAGCTAGTTCCAAAACACAGTAAATCTTAAAACATGCCTCTTGGTACTGCATACTTCATCTGAAGTGTGTATATATTTTGGATAAAAGTGTATGGAGTGCCTCTTCAAATGGCTTTCAATCCTGTGAAGTCTCACAAGCTGTTACTAACTTTGGTGAAGGATGGAGATGATAGGGAAAAATTATAGCCAAGTTGTGATTTATATGTAATTTTGTATGTATGTTTTTAAGAAACTTTATAAGAGAGGCTACAAATGAATATGATACTTTTCTGCTTTTTTGAGTCCATTCATGTCCATACATGAAATTGGTAATCTAGGGTTGTGTAATGTCAAAAACTACTGGAGGTCATAAAGAAAGGGATAGCTGCTGACTGTGAGAAGAGGCCAGAGCGGGAAACTAGTTGCAGGATATATAAGTTTGGAGATGAATCCAAGTGTAAGAGGGGTAAAATAAGAAACAAAACGCTTAACTTTGGGAAATTTGTATAGTGACATTAAGAAGAGAGTAATATTCGGTAAGAGTCAGAGCCCCACAATATTACTATGCTGTTTGGTAAATATCTGTCTTCTGCTGACTGAAGTTCTTCAGGAAACAATACTTGTGTAGAAAATTATCATCTCATTAAAGTGAATCTATCAATAATATTTGCAAATGGAAAAAAATACCGATAAGTAATGTGTTTGATGAAGAATGCTTTAAGAGGGAAATATCAAATACGCTTTTATGAGAACAGTCATGCAGCACCAGTATCCAAAGAATTAGTGCGTTGATACTTGCTCAGTATTCAACGAGGATGTTATTCAAAGCTGCAATGTTTTTTTTTCTAAATTGCATTTTAAGTCTATAGTGTACATCATGTGCATCTCAAACAAACAAAGCAGGCTGTTTATTGTATACAAGTTGATATTGGGGGAACTTTAATCAGAGTGCTGTAGCAGTTTCAGTGCACTCCTTTCAGAAGAATGTGGGCAAATTAAAAAAAAAGGGTCCGATGGCAAACGAAATAAGTTGGAAGTTTGGTAGAAACAGCAAATCAGAAATTTGAAAGAAAACATTTAGTTTAGAAAGAGAAGATTCAAACATGAAAGCTTGAGGGAAAGATGGTACTTAGATCAGGAGAAGAAGTAGGAAGGATATTTGAGTTAAATATAAGAGCAAATGCGGTTTACTCAGACAAGCTGCTTGAGAGGAGTGCCTACTCAAGTCTACTGAAGATGGACTTCTCCCACTAGAGCTGAGCCTAGAAGAGAAGGGAAGAAAACAGGAATTCTCTGCAATGGCTAAGATATGTTCCTTCCAAATCTGTTATTTGCATAAATTTTTGTGTTGTGTTATAACTTGAATCATGCAGTTACAGTAAGGTCTTCAGATTATGAATTTATGTATTATGAATTTTAATTATATAAATATGCATTATGTGCCTGTGTAGGAAAGAATTAATTTTCAAGCTACAGCAAAGGAAGAATAAGTTTTCAGAGAAAATTGGAAAGAGGCTCTCTTAGCTGCCACTGAAGAAGAGTTATGATACTAGAAACGTTTGTAAAGCTCTCTGCTACAGTACATATGGATTCAACGTGCCTAGTGTTTGTCCAGTTGGGAGCTTGGCATACTTAGGCATACTTATTGCAAACTGTTCCTACCTGCATGATTTAGAGGTTCACAGACTGGCTTGGAGTGGTTGTTGATCTTCACTGCCCTTTCCTTTTTGCTGAACGAAGTACTAGGAATAAGCAGCAGAGGAACACCATCACCTTGAAGAATTGGTGGAGTTTAAATGATTGTGGACCCATGTGATGATGTGGAATCTATTTGATGGAATAGGAACCATCAGGGTACGTAGTGATCTGGATATTTCAGTTTCAGATATTAGAACTTTCTCATTCGTTTTCCTCTAAAACTACTTCTGTTTTCTTCAGTTTTTCAATCTTTCTCCTCTTCCTCTTGTTGCTTCAGTCTGTTTGGCTACAAAGAGATCCTATCTACTGTCTTTCTGCTTCTTTTCATCTGTACATTTACAGTACAGATGCCAAATTTAGTTAAATCCTGTGTATTCTGTGGTGCTACTCTGTTCATTAACCGAGTATAGATTTTTTTCTTCACATGCCATAGGGATCAATATTCCAGTAGAAAGGATAGAGAACTGTAGCAGTTCAAAATAGGTGCCCATCATAGTACTCCATTGATAGGAATTAAGCTTAGTTGGAGGTATTGATGTGCTACCGGCATTGCATAGTATACTTGCCATCTTCATCCAAAGTTAAATATCAACTGGACCAGTTGTTATTGCATTAGTTACAAAAACAAAACATCAAAAATGAAACAAAAAAACCTCCACACCCCAAATATAGCATAGAGTAAGCTATGTACGTTATTTAAATGTTCTATGTCAAAAGCTGGTGAGCTCCTGTTTTTCTTCACTTCCCATGCTTTGTCTTGGGGCACGTCTTGGTGCCATGGAATTGAATGAGGAAGGTTGCTGATTTTTTCATAAAGCATCATAGTGAGATTGTCCCCTTGTACTTGTCACTGGTGAGGCCGCACCTCAATTACTGTGTCTAGTTTTAGGCCCCTCACTACAAGAAGGACAATGAGGTGGTGGAGCGTGTCCAGAGATGGACAAGGAAGTTGGTGAAGTGTCCGGAGAACAAGTCTGATGAGGAGCAGCTGGGGAAGCTGGGGATGATTAGGCTGGAGAAGAGGAGGTGGAGAGGATACACGATCACTCTCTACAACTACCTGAAGAGGAGTTGTAATTAGTGGGAGTCAATCTCTTCTCTCCAGTAATGAATGATAGGACATAAGGAAATGGGTTCAAGTTGTTCCAGCAGAGGTTTATGTTTTTCACTGAGAGGGTTATCAAGCATCAGAATAAGCTTCCCAGGAAGGTGGTGGAGTTATTTAAAAGATATTTAAAAGACACATAGAGATATTTAAAAAGATATTTTGAATATTTAAAAGACAGGTGAGGTGCTGAGGGATATGGTTTAGTTTAGTGATGGGGTTGGCAGTATTAGGTTACTGGTTGGACTTAATGATTTTAAAGATCATTTTCCAACTATAATGATTCTATGAGAAACCTTGTTTATGGTCATCCTTAGCTTAGGTTGGAGAAAGTGTCAATACCTGGAAAAGTCCTTTTTTTGTGTGTACTTGTGATTTTTTTATACACTGTACAGATTGTGGAAACTTAAAAAGATACTTTTCTGTTTAAACTATGATGTGTTAGTGGTATTGATACATTGAAACACCATAGATGTAACTAAATTGATAAAAAGCACTTCCCATACCTGGAAACCTGAAGCCCATAAGGAAGGATGATTATCCCTTATTTTCATTCAGAAAATACGATCACAGCAAACTTCTAGTAAAGTCGAAAAGATGTTTTTTATGATATTGCAGTTAGTTCCTTCAGGTGGCATAGACTCAGTGGAGGAATATATCATCTCATTTATGCTTCAAAATTAATTACTACCCTTTCTTCTAGATCAGTGGGATTTTTTTCCAGCCATGTTTTGTGTCTACTCAACACTTTCTGTTTATTGGAAATTGAAAAATCTTGGACAAACCCCAAATTGCTTGATATTCATTTATAGTCCAGCAGGAACAATTTTTGATCACTTCTCTTATCTCTGTCCAAACAATGCAGTTGATGTAGTCATCTAATATAAGAGAAATGTACAGCACAATGAATGTTCATATGAGCACTTGTTATTCAGTGAATGAGCATGTATGAGAGAGTTAAGTCTTTACTAAGAAATACAGTACTATGATAAATTCAACGTCAGATGATGTATGCAATGATTTTTTTTTAAAGAATAAAAAAATACTAGTACAATACAGAATGGCAAGATGACTACAGTTTCTTCTAGAATTCCCTGTTAATTAATCATTTTCATGTCAGAAGTGTCAAGCAGATTTTCTGGGCACACAGATGAGGAAAAGCCTGATCAGATGGGTGGCATATGTACCTGATACACAGTGAAAAGACAGACTTAAGCATCAAAGGCTTGCCAAAACTGACTTCCATGTTAATGTTTTTAAACAGAAAGATATTTCAGAAAAAAGTAGATGAGAATTAATCTCTTAAATGTGGATGAGTTCTTGTATCTGCCAGTGGTGAAAGTTCATTTACAGGGGTAGTTGTATGTGTGGGTCTGGAAGAGAATCATTATTTATCTAGGACATTTTGCTCATTTGTATATCTTAAAAACACTGAAGCTACATTGTGACTGTTTATTAGAAAGTATAGACCTGTAAGGCAATAACCTATTTAGTGTACTTTATTCCTCTAATCCAGTTCTCTGGTCTACATTTGTCAGGAAATATTAATATGAAGGAAAAAAGTGCTATAAACAAAGTTTTCATAATATGTTTACAGAACAATATTGCGATGTTCTTTTGACAGCTTCCTAGCAAACTGACCTATATTACTGCATATTTGTATGAAATGATGAAGAGTTTCAGCTATGAATTGCTAGACGTGTATAATCTTCACTTTTAGACTCTTCTCTCTCAAAAGGCAGGATTGAAACTGTAATGCTGGTGACTTTTTGTACTAGCCAGCAAACTTCCCAAACTTCCACTGAAATAAAATTAGCTGTGATACCACTATAATTGTAATAGCTGAATGATTTGGACACCACCCAAAAATGTTCTTGTCTTAGTGGCATACCAGAAGAGACTGTGTGTTGGTGACTTGTATTGCATGAGTACTGCTTTGTTAGATTTTATTTAGAGATACTGGAAATAACTCTCCTTTGCATTACAAGAACGCAACCTAGTTATTTTTCTCCTTTTTAAGCACAAGCCATCACTATATTCTTTTTACTATGCTACAGACGCTAGTGGATGTTCAGAGAAATCCACTTTTCTGAGCACTTGGCAACCATACAGTTATACAGTCCATGATCTCAAGAGCATGCATAGATAATATGGGAAATAAGAGCCCAGGGAGACATGTTGATTTGTTTAGTGTCATGGTGCTCATTCATACTGGTCAGAAGTACTCATGTTCTTCACAGTTTGCTAACATGACAGTCAACTCTGTTGTCAGATTTTTGGGCTGAAGACAATTTATTTCGACTTAAAAAATGCTGATGGAATGAAACTTAAGGCTCTGGGGAAAAAATATGCAAATGGAAGCAGTAAAGCTGTATAGTTTAAGTGTGCACATTTTGGAAAGCCTGAAGGACCATATTCTCTTCAAGAAAGTGCTTCTGTGTGAATTTCTAGTTTTTAAAGATGCTTGGATGGTATTGATCCAGTAGTTGAAAAGGTATTTCTTCTCCGTTCTTGATTCTTACTCTTCATAGAAAAGAATATGCTTTCTAGTATTATTTTCTTTTGTTATAGCCACCATTTTAGTCTTTCTTTGCAAATGCAGCTGTGTTGTGAGATTTTAATCTCTGTCCTTCATGTTTTGACAAGTTTTGTGAGGCAGTAGTGATGGCAGCATCTGTTGGATGTGGTCTTTACTGCACCTTGAAGAAAAACCATTGGCTTGATCAAGTTGGTCAGATGTTTATCAAAAATACAATTAGGACAATGTCTTTAGCTAACACAAATGGAAATCTGGATGTAGAGAGTATATAGCTTAAGAAAAATAAGTAAGTAAAAGCAACCAACCAAAACCACCCAGCTTAGTGGGATTTTCTAGATGTTTGGCATGTTTGAGATCATTGCATTCTAATCACATAATTTTACCGAAGTCTGATTTTAGGCTCCTACAACTGATAAAATCTCAGTGAATGAGTTTGTAGAATGCGGATATTGTTAACACTAACTACCCTAAATGAATTTACTTTTATTTTCTTTTCTTTATGATCACAACTGTTTCGATTTTTTTTTTTTTTTTTTATTTCAGCTGTACAGATTAGGGACATGGTGCTAAATCCTCAACTCCATTATTATTTTAAATCTTTCTATTCTGATTCACTGAAATTTTTCTTCATCACCTTTTCTTTTGTTATATGTTCTGGACATCTAGTCTTTTCTCTCTCTGATATGACTTCTTTTCTATGGAGGAGGGAAACTGATTTTCTGTCTTCCTGACTATCTTCTTGGATCTAGCTCCTAACACATTTATTCAGGAAATAATTTAACCTAACCTAATCTCTCACGGGTCTTACTTTCAGGACAAGGAAAGAAAAAAAAAGGCAAAATGTTCTGAAGATCTTCTTAAGAACATATCTGGTTATATTACTGGTCTCATCAGTGCAAGATTGAGAAAGCTAATACAAAACATTATTGATTATTAGAATGACAATAATTTAAAGTGTCACTGAAACAATCCTATTCGTACTACAAAGCACGTTGACCTTTTATAACCAATTAAGGCTACACATTCACAACAGTCCAAGGAGCTTTCAGTTTTTTCAGGTGACACATGCTTTCAGTGTTATGGTGGACTATATTATTGTCTTAGATTTTTTTTATAGTTCTTGGTTGTGACAGATATGTCAAAATTCTCTCAACTGAAAATTAGTGAAGCAACCAGGGCATAAAGAAAGCTGGCCTATATAAAAATATGATTTAATTCTTAGAGTAGTAGCATTTCATCTGATACAAATAAGATTTGTTTTGTACAAATACTTAGGAATTTATTAATTCTGAAAGTGAATAAATTTCTTTGGTATATTTCTTTCCTTTTTGAAAGACAACTTAGGAGACTTTTAATGTGTTACTCAGATAAAACCTGATGGTTACAGCTGAGGTTTGATATATGATTTTGGGATTTTCTCTAGAGAGTTTGTGTAGTGTTTGTAGGTTAAGTTTCTTTCTAGCATCCTTTTTCTTGAGAAAACATACTTGAACCATGTACCTCTTTGACAAGGCTTTTATATTTGAAATGTTTACTGTGAAGGATCATGAAAAAAAATGATTGTAATGAGTCTGTATTGCAAGAAGAAAAATACAAATACTGGAAAAAAGTTCTGATTTTCTTCCAGTAAAGGAGTGTTAAATAAGCAGGCTCCAATTGAAAAGCATTATGTGGCAGAATTTACCCCCTTTTCAATTATCAGAAAGATAATTAAAGAAGACCTTTAATTGCCTTTTGGGTGTTTGTATGTTCATCTCTGCAATTAGCAATACTGTGCTTAACAGAAAGGTTTGCTGATCTTAACGTATCTAAATGTTTGCATTTTTTGAAGGATGACAAATGCTTAGGATGTGGATGTAATAGTTAGAAGGAGGAAGTAATAGCACATCACAGGATCTGAATTGTTTTTTAAGACACCCTCTTGAAACTGATATCCAGAGACAGACAAGAAACTTAACACTGCTATTATAAATGTAACAAGAACTAGTAGTGACATTACTGCTTTCTGATTGTTCGTATTTAGGGAGTAATAAATCAAAATGTAAATATTTTGTTGTGTCAACGTGACAGTAAATGATCAGAATGACCTTGCCAATGCTGTCTTCCTGCAGAACTTAAGGGATTTGGAGACTGCCACTAGCAGGTGTTCAGTGTATAACTTTCCCTATGGCCTTCTACTCTGTCAAGCCCTGACAATTTTGTGCCCATCTGTTTTTACTTGTTTTCATTTAACAACCTTCATTTGCACTCTTACTTTATAAAATCACCTAACTTGAAAGAAGGGAAAGGTTCTCCTGATGAGGTTAATATTTGTCTTGATTTGGTCAGAACTATGTTATATTTTCTCTTTGATCAAACATTCCATTCCATATTCATAGACAATTTCTGACCAAAAAAACATTGAAGCATAGCCTTTTTAAAAGCAAAGTAAGTGTCTTCTGGTAAATTGGCTTAGAACTTTTGTATGATAGATCACAGGCATGGTGCACAAGTGTCCTTGGTGTTGACCATGGGGAGAGGAAGTGAATGGAGCTTTTGATCTGCCTAAATGCTAGTGGCTGCTCTCATATTCTCCATCAGCACAGTCCAGCTCTTTGGAACAGACAGCATGGAAAATGGACAAAATTGTTAGCTCATTCATCTGAGCCAACAGTCTCTTTTCTTGTATTGATCACACAGTCATTCTTCCAGGTATTCGTCAGCTTCTGGCATGGCTGCCTAGTAGCTCAGTTTAGAGGCCAGCAGAACTATTTCTAGAAGATGAGTTCCTTGGGAACTGCATCTGGTAATTCTTTCTGGGGTTCCTTGTTTCAACGTGTTTTCACCATATAAAGCAGATCTGTGCCTTTAAAATGCAATTAAGTCATAAAGGTATAAAACTGTAATAAATAAACAGTATAAACAAATCCGAAGCAGTTCCATGTAGTGTTTTGACAATGTGCCTGAGATGGGAATAGCTGATTTCAGCATCTTCACTTACTCCACTAGTTCTGAATGGTCTTAATTGCTTTCAAAAGTTTCAATTTTCCAAACATTGATTTAAATATCTTACGGATACCTTCTGAAAGGCTACCATCCAACTTACTACTTCTGCTTCTCATGGAAGCTGTTGACTTGCATGACTTAATACTGATATTTTTTGATTTCTTTTGTGTAGGTGGACTTCAGTGCAGTATTTCATAGAGCATTTGAAAAAAAAAATGCATTCAGTGAAAGTTTTCTGTCAGCCACTTGCACTCCCAGAGCAATTTCTAACATCATTGGTCCATAACTGTTGATACTACTTCCTGTCAAAAAGCAGGATAAGTAGGTACATACTAGGTACAATCTGGTTTGCTAGGTATAAATAATATAAATATAGATTTATATAGGTATAAATAAAGTATAAAGACACACTTCAACCCTTCTTACCATCTCCTACAAAAAAATATAATATTTAAATAAATTTTAATACTCTATTCATAGGTTATACTCAAAAAGCAATGCACTCAAAATCTGACCGAGAACTGTTTCTTTATGGTTCATGACCTTGCATCTCTTTTCCTGCTTCTAAGTCTTTAACTCACCCCTTCCTCCATCAATATATTCACAGAATCACAGAATGGTAGGGGTTGGAAGGCACCTTTAGAAATCTAGTTAAAATTCATTCTTCTCTTTCTGATTTAACATTGAGAGTTTTTTTGCCAATTGATTATTACCTTTCCTTGTTTGAATTTCTTTGTATCTCAGTATACTACTTTGCATGAGTTTAGAAAATAAGTGGTCCCAGTATTTGTAATCTTTTATTTATACAGGAATTAACTTCAGTAGAATAGCAAGTGGATAAAATGAGCTGTTTTCATCTAGCCAAAAGTTTAATCTAGTGGAACACTACTGATTGTATTAACTTGACAAGGTTAGTAATTATATTTAGGGAAAGCATATTGTTTCATTCTGCCATTAAATAAAGATTTGTTGACTGTTTTTGTAAAAATTGGGCCCTCATTGTATTGTAATAGTCTAAAAATAAAATTGAAGTTCCTAGTGGAATATGATACTCCCTGGGCAACCATTATGGTTTATGGCAAGTGATGTCACATAGATTTCTGAAATTATGTCTATGTCGAACACCCAGAATTTTCAGGGATTTTTTCCATTTTAATCAAAACCAACTGTGTCATTATTATGTTCCCTCTCTCTTTTCCAACAGATATTTGGTTTCTGTTGCATGATTTATGAGTACCTGTTGTAGTCTTTTGTGTTGATAGTGTTTACCCATCTGGGCTGTCTTAATTTTAGCCCGGCATAATGTGTCTTTTGGCCAGTTTGCTCTCTGCTGTCGGTCTCTGTTTCCTGAAGTCAAAATGCACAAAGAATTTAACACTTGTGAAGTGATTCCAGAAGGAGGTAACATAAGTGAATCCATTACTTACTCTCATTGTTGTTGCAGTAAAGTAATGCTTAAGATAAAGAAAAAGCCCAAACTCAAATATTTGAATCAGTAGAACAAATGTAAAAGAGTCAGGATTCACCTCTTATTTAACATACGTAAAGAAATGAAGCTTTTTTTCTTCTCATGAAGCTGAAACCATTTTCTCTGTTCGTTTTTGTATTTCTCTTTTTGTAGTCTATGAGGAAAAATATTTACATTGAAAGGTGTTTTTTCTATTCTGTGAAAGTTCTGAATATTTTGCTAGAAAACAGAAGAAATTTATACAAAGATGGAAGGCATTCTAGGTCACAAATGAAGCTTTTCACACTGAGATGTTATTTCAATGAGCCAAACTGCATTTGGAAGAAAAGATCTTTATACATGTATCCTTTAATTCACAACCCTATCAGAGAGTCAAAAAACGTAAAGCACCCTGAGTGCCATTGTACGTCAGAAGTAATTGCTGGTGGTCTCGTTAAAGGGTGATGGATGAATATCATCTGGAACTGTTTGTCAGATGGCAATTTTATCTGTATGTATAGGTTTTGCTTGCCAAGGTTTTGCTAGTGGGGGAGCTGCAGGGATGCCTTTTGTGAGAAGCTGCTAGAAGCTGCTCCAGATATAGCCAATGTCAACCATCTCCAAGACGGACCCACTGCTGGCCAAGGCCGAGGCCATCAGCAGTGGTGGTAACACCTCTATGATAATGTGTTTAAGAAACAGGAAAAAAAGCCCTGCATAACCGCAGCCGGAAGGAGTGAGAATAAGAACAGCAACAACTCTGTGGACACTAAGGCCAGTGCAGAAGGAAGGGGAGGAGGTGCTCCAGGCCTCAGAGCAGAGGTTTACCTGCAGCCTGTGGTGCAGCCTGTGGTGCATGATGAGGCCTGCCCCTGCAGCCATGGAGGCCATGGGGGAGCAGAGACCCACCTGCAGCCTGGGAAGGACCCCATGCCAGTGCACGTGGATGCCTGAAGGAGTCTGTAATCCTGCGGGAAGTCCATGCTGGAGCAGGACCTGTGACCCTGTGGACAGAGAGGAGCCCACACCAGATGACATTTGCTGTCAGGACTTGTGACCTGGTGAGGGATGCATGCTGGAGCAGTGTGTTCCTGAAGGACTGCCCCTGTGGAGGACCTCATGAACCGAGTAGTTAATGAAGAACTGCAGACCATGGAAAGGACCCATGCTGGAGAAGTTCGTGGAGGACTATATCATGTGGGAGAGATCTCATGCTGGGGCAAGGGAAGAGAAGGAAAGAGTAAGAGGAGTCTTCCTTCTGAGGAAGAAGCAGCAGCAGAAACATGTGATGAACTCACTGCAACCTTCATTACCTCTGACACTGGCAAAGAGGAGTTGGAGAAAATTTGGAATAAAATTGGACCTGGGGAGGAGGCAGGGTTGGAGGAAAGGTTTCTCTAAGATTACCTTTTATTTCTCATTACTCTTCTGTGATTTGATTGATAATAAACTAGTTTTCCCAAGTCGAGTCTGTAGTTAGTGAGTGACTTCTCCCTTATCCTGGACCCACAAGCCTTTTGTTGTATTTCCTCCCTCGTCCAGTTAAGTAGGGGAATGACAGAGCAGCTTTGGTGGGTGCTGAGCATTCAGACCTTAAGTTATTTTCCCCACATTTGACAGTTTTGATAAATGAAAAATATACATTAAGTAATATGAACTAGGTTACACTAAAAAGTTGTAGAAATAAAGAAAATTTAAATAAGCATTTCCTTTACTCTTCACCCTTCACTCTGTTTAACTAAGTGAATTCTCTGAGGAGCTGATTATAGTTCACAGTGTGTTGGTATATTTGCCCACTATTGTTTATTTCTGCATTCATAAGGCTGCTTGTCCAGTTTTGCCTTGTTTAATTTTTTACATCTTTTCTGTCTTCTTATCCTCACACTGATAAATTGTTTGTGTAGTTTTTTTTTATTATTACTTTAAATGCCTTTTATTTATGTAAGATTAGATAGCTGGAAGGAAGCGCTACATGTTACTGGGGCTAACAGAACTGAGTGTTTTATTGTCCACCTGAAGATGTAGATCAATTGAATGAAGAATCTGATTACGAAAATGATCTGAACCTGACTGAAGATGCAAACCTGGTTGTTTTAAACAGATTTATAAAAAATTCTAATAATACCAATAATATGAGAAATTTGTAGTTAAAATTCATCTTCATTTATGTAAGATTTACATTACCAAAAGATAAATGTCTGAGATTAGTTCTTTTTCAAAGCCAACATGATGCATTAACAAAATATTTGAACATTTCTGACATTAAGTGTTTTTAAAAATATAGTTCAAGATTGTGCATTATCTTAAAAACTAAGATGTACGTGCACTATTTTGTGCTTTTATCATCTCCTTTCAGTCTATGAAGCAGTAATAAATTGCTTAATCATATAATAATTACAGATTATTCTCAAAAAATTAAGCAAATAAGTAATTCATGAGCAGCTGTTGAAGTTGAGGAATTCAGTAATTTACATTTGAAACATGTTGGTTTATTCAGGTAAAGACAGTCCCTGAAATAGATTTCAAATGTCAAATTATGTCAGCGTAAAGTATGGTAGGAACAGTGCGTGCCTCTCAGTCAACTGTTCAAAGAAATACTGTAAAGCTTCCTAAATTGTATTAAGTAATTCAAGTTGAGTCTCCTCTCCCTGCACCTAACAAGCGTTTCTGAAGGATTCAATACATGTGTTTTTCTCTAAATTTCTTGACTGCTTTGTCTTTCTCTATTCATGTCATGAAGGCTGTGAGCAGTGATCCGCTCTACTGCTGTTGGTACATGTGTGGGGAATGCATATTCTTTGTGAAAGTAGCATGTAGAAGCAACCTTCACTAGTATAAGTTCTAAATATGAAGGTGCTGCTTCATCCTCTAAAGTGTCTTAACCATTTTCTTACCACTGGTTATTTTCATGTGGAGACTCATTGAAAAGCACACTCTTTTAACTTTATTGGGTTTTACTAGTAGCTCCCTGTCAGTTTTGCTTTCTGAAGTCTACAGACATAGTATTTGTTGCTTGTAGTTTGCTTTATAGTGTGTACAAACAAAAATTGTGACCCTTCTGACAAGCATCTAAGTTGATATTGAAGCATCAGTATGTGGATGTGGTGTAAGATAGGATCATGTTTCCCAGTTATCCATTTCTGAGCTCAGTGCATGATCGAATGACTAAAAGTGTAGCAGATGAGTCTTCATATTCATCTGTACAATGTCACACAGAAATAGTTTGAAACTTTACCTTTACTTTCCTGTAAAGCATCAATGAAGAAGATACTGACTTTGCTTCAGCTGGGATTCCTGAAACTGATGTTTGCATATATGCAAAATGCTCTGCTACAAAATTAGCTTTTTATGTGATTTCTGCCTACATTCCTCGAATTAAAGTGCTGCTTAATATATTGTTGTCATTAGGATTTAGAGAAAATATGAACTTTTTTATGTTGACATATCCAATCAAGAAGTTTCTGAACCTTCTCTCTTACTGTCTTTTTGAGAACATATGCACCAGTATTTTGGGCTATCAATTTTGTATTGCTTGTATGTTTTAATTTTTGTACAGCACAAAAGGACATAACATTTGCTGTTCTTTCTTGAAGTCTCCCTGATGCTACTGGCATGATGTATGTGTATAGAAACGATATCTTGTAGTGGTTTTGTCTAGGCCAGGATTTGGTAGCAGGGGGGCTACAGGGGTGGCTTTTTTAAACAAAGAGCTGCCAGAAGCTTCCCCTGTAGCTGTCAGGGCTAATGCCAGTGAATTCTAAGATGGACTTGCTGCTGACTGAGGCTGAGACAATTAGCAATGGAAGTAATGACTCTGTGAATAATGTATTTGAGAAGGAGAAGTTACTGTGCACAGTTACTGAACTACAGCAGCAACAGAGAGTGAGAATGTGAACACATCTCTGCAGACACCAAGCTCAGTGGAGAAGGACCTATGGTGAGGCAGCTGTTTCCCCATGAGTCCATGGAGGCCACTGGAGAGCAGAGATTCACCTGCAGCCTGTGGAGGACCGCACGCCAGAGTGAGTGGATGCCTGAAGAAGGCTCTGACTCTGTGGGAAACTCACTCTGGAGCAAGTTTCTGGCAGGACCCTGGAGTCCGTGGGGAGAGAGGAGTCCATGCCAGAGCAGGTTTACTGTCAGGACTTGTGATCCTACGAGGGACTAAGGCTGGAGCAGTTGGTACCTGAAGGACTGTTCTCCCAGTGGATGACTCACATTGAGGCACTGTGTGAAGACCACCATGTGGGAAGGACTCATGCTGGAGCAGTTCATGAAGAACTGTAGCCCATGAGAAGGACTCATGTTGAAGAAGTTCATGGAGAACTGTCTCTTGTGGGAGGAACCCCACACTGTAGCAGTAGGAGGTGTGAGGAGGCCTTCCCTCTGAGAGAAAGCAGTGGCGAAGTCCATCTGTAATGAACTGATTGTAACCCCATCCCCCTGTGCTACTGTCGAGGGAGGAAGGAGAGTCCTGGGAAGAAGGAGGCCTGGGGGGAGGTGTTTTAATATTTGGTTTTATTTCTCATTTTCTCTGCACTGTTCTGATTGTTCATTAATAAATGAATGAGTGATAGAATGACTTGATGGGCATCTGGCACCCAGCCAGGGCAAAACCACAACATAGCTGTGTGAGATTTTTATTTGCTTGTTCTCTACCAATTTCCTCACAGGTTTTGGTGCTTGATTACACCAGTGTGTCATAGTGATGTACTTAGTGTCAGTTCACGAACATGAAAAAGACATTGCTGGAGATGAATTTGCTCTTGCTCTATTGAACCTGTCTAGTTCATGATCAAAATATAGCAGAATGGGAGTTTCTTCATGTTACTTTTACTTTTTTTTTTCCACGGAGTAAGTGTTATGTAATACATATTTCTTCAGTGATTAATTTTTTTGTCTTTTCTATAGATAGCAACAACTTTGCTAGGTAAAAGTTTAAAGAGGCAATGTAATTTTCTTAGTATGTAAAATGAGTTGTAGCTATTTTGCTCGAAGATTATGACCATACACATGTGTGCCAAATTAGAAATTATTCCCATAAATTACAAGATTAGACTTTTTCTGTGATGTTGTGATTTAATATTGCTCAAATTCATGCTCATAACATCTAACGTATTTTTTGAGTTCTGAGAACTATGGTATCTTGCCATAATAATTATTCAGTTTTTAGGAAGTAAGTTAGAGAACAAAGATGAGCCAAATATCAATTATTTCTCATTACTCAGACTTCCATCAGAGCTCAGGTATCCTTTGCCAACCCATGTTAGGTGCAGGTGCAAGAAGCATGGTAGCATCAAAGTCATCACAACAATAACTTTTCTCTGTTATAAACAGTTAGCAGAAAGTCTATTTAGTGTGTCTGTGGAGCTTTAGATTTTGATAGATTTTGGAATGATTTTGATAACCTAGCATGTCTTCCTCCTCAGGTCGTGTTGACTGCCTGATGTTTGGTAGGTGGATATAAGACAAAGGAGTAAAGATTGCACTTCCTACTGGGGAAAGAATAAGGAATATAAATAAAACTGATTTTTGTAAGATATACCATTTAAAACTCGAAAGTAAACCTCTTTTATTTATTTTGAAGGATCTGAGGATAGAATTGTTGTCTTCCCATTTTCAGTTCCAAGAAAAGCACTGCAAATGTTAGCCTGTTTTTTCTTGTGTTTGAAATTCATCTGACATTTTCATATTTCTTACTACAAAACATTTTTTGAATTTAATGACTAATTCAAGTTTGCCTCTGAAGGTAGTACTTCCTTATGTGTAAATAAAGTAATATAGTGAGGACAAGAACAAAAATGTCATATTTTCTTTTATAGTGTAAAACAAACATGTCATTTATTTGTTGAAAAGAAATAGCAATTTCTGCCCTACACAGCATATATGGACTGTTCACCATGAAGACTCAAAGTAATTTCAAGTAGTGACCAAATCTTCTGAAGCAAAAGGAGATACAGAATTAGGAAGGCTTAATTATCTTTTCTGAAATGAGTTGCTTTTCCTCTGTCTTTCACAGTGGTACTTAGAAGCGTATGATTGTAAACAGTGGAAATCAAGGATTCCACTTAAGAGAATAAAAGCTTAGCTGAATAAATGAACATATTGCAAATAGACATCATTTTGGCTGAAATACTTGTATTGCTAAATACAGGTATTAATAGGAAACAAGAGCACTCAACTGCAATTACAAGTAATCCAGTGAAACCCTGAGTAATCAACTCTAATGTTTAGCCGGTCAGTTCTGGAGTTGAAACAATACCATGACATCTCAATGAACAAGTGAGCTTACAGAAAACTAATGGTCAAAAGTTCTATTAACATAAACTTCATAAGCAATTAAACATTTACTTCTGAAAATACTAGTTTTGTCGGATATTTAAAAATAAATTATTAGGCTGAAGAGGCAAAATTTGGACAGTGGCTTGCTAACTGGAAAAACGCTCTTGCAGTTCTGAAGATGACCATGGGAAGCTCCCCACTTCTTTTATGAATTTTCACACTCCTTCAACTTTTAAACCATAATATAGATTGTGCAGAAGTCAGTAGTGATAAGAATCACAGACATTTTGACAAGTATAGCAAAAGTGTCTGCAATATCTATTTCTTTCCTTATTTTTTTAATTTCTAAAATGGAAGATTAACACTAAACACAGGTAGGCACTTTCAAATGGTGCCTCAACGTAGGTACAGATGCAGTTATTTAAAGAATAGGCTGCAGCTGGCTTCTTTGTCTTGTCCATACCAGATAAGGATGTAGCTTTCATTGGAAGAGAAGATTAGGAATGTATCTTCAGAAAGAGAAACAAAAACTAGATCCATATTTATTTCTTATGGACAGCAAGTGCTCGTACTGGGTAAAACTTTTACTGAGGTAAAAGTTATGAGGAAAATTATATCGCTATATATTTTTATACTTTGCCAGAATTCTACTTTCTAAGAAAAGCTGTGGTAAAGCTGCCATTATATTATTTTAACGTGATTAAGACAATATGAGCTTCTTGTTACTAAACATATATTTACATCATTTTATGAGTATCTCTGACTTACAAAGAAATAAATATTCTGGAGTAAAGAATATGTTTTTTTCAAACATGGAATGTAACTTTAGAGTGTTTGACAAAGAAACAAGATAATGGGTCTCTAGTCCAAACAAGATGTTTATATATTTTAAAAATAATTATATACGTACAAATTTTCATTGCTTATTCTCATTGTATTGTGTTGTCTGTCTTTATGGGGCTCTGGTAACAAAAGATGACCTTACACATCTAATAAGTTTAACTAGTTAGAGTGAGGTTGTGAAGTGGTTCCTGATTTCATTCACGGTGTTGAAAGTAGTAGTGTTGGGTGTGTTTTGGTGTGTTTGCGGGGGAGGGGAAAAATATTTAGCATTGGTTTTGCTTTCTATTGTCTTTTTTTCTCCTTACAAATAATTTGTAGTCAATGGAACCCAGCAAGGAGTCTCCTTTTCCTCCAGATGGTTGTGACATTTGAGTAAACCTTGGAGGATTAAAGGCACTCTAGTGAGCACTCACTGTAAACTCCTGACGCAACGTGACAGTCCTAATCTGGATTCTGGGCTGATTAGATGGTGAGAGCTCAAAGGGGAAAAAAAAAAAAAAAAGCAACTTTGCAATAACCATTTATGTTGATGAAAGACACTAAAAAAAGCCCCATATCCTAACTTTAGCGTAAAGATTCACTACATGAACAAAGTTTTGCAAGTTACATTTTAGAGTATAATAATTTAACAAATGGCTGTATGATAACTTCAGTTTAGTAAAGCTTTTCTATGTGTGCCTGAGTGAGCACAGCTTGATGCAAATGTCTTTTCTGTATATTAAAGAATAATTTGCAAACAATCTAAATGGTTAAATGATGGCAGAAAGTACAGAAATTGATCTGAATGAGACTCAAATCTGACTATGTGTCATCACCATCTGCTCTAATAGAATAATAGTTAATTAAAGAAATAGATATTATCTTTATTTGGAATAATGTAAACAAATTGTCTATTTACATTTATTATACAAGAACTTGATTGCATAATATGAAAAGCATTGGAAATTATGCTCTTTATTACTTAATATGGTTCTAAAGAGATAAGACAAAAATTTGATAAACTATTATTTTGATTTGATAAAAATAAAAATCTAGCTTAAAATTGCTAGATTTTTTTTTTCCTCTTGAAGTTTTAAAGTAAGCATTTTGAACTTTCAAAAAATTGTATGACAACAGGTGTAATTATTCAGTGTAACATGTCTTAATTTATTTGTTTTGGCTGAATTAATGGTAAATTGTACTGCTCAAAACCTCTCTTGGTACAAGAACAATTCTTCAAACATGGCTTGTAAATTGGCCTCACTTATTTATAGATTATTTTTACTGCACAGAATCTGAGTAATTTGTTCCTTTGTGCTTTTTTCCAAGTCTATTAGAGCATGACAAACAGTCTAGTTTTTTTTTTCAAAGGAGATTCAGATTTGTGCACTCTGGTGAGATGTACCACAAAAATATCTGCTGAGAACATACAAAAATATACTTGGTGATTTATTATTGTAAATGTTATTCCTTTGATATGTATGAAATAAACTGCAGTGTTTAATGCCAAAATGGAAACTACCAATATTACCAAACATCTTGTGAATGTTTAGTTATTTGTTTGATGTTAAAAGATTCTGTGTTTCTGCAAAGCTAAAAACCCCTTAATTATGATTTGGTGTTTGCTGAAAGGAAAATCCATTGCATAAGAGCTGCAACAGTTCAAAGGAAGTCTTTTAAAATTAATTTATGTAATGAAATCTTCTAAATTATTTCCTTACATACTGTACTTTCTTTACAAAAATTTCAATTAACTTATCAGGCTTTTGTAAAAAAAAAAAAGAGACAAGCCTTAAGGCTTATGCAAATTGATCTTAAATGCTAATGGTAGAAAACTGTAGGATTTCATATCAATCTGCCTGACATGACATGAAAACTGTGAATGCAATATTTAAAAGAGAATGCTTTTTAGGAGTTTCCTTTTAAAAAATGGCTAGAAGAAACATTTTTTAAAAATTCATTGTATTCTTAATACCTATCATTCAATATGCAGTCTAAAACCACTGAGTAGCTGTCTGGCCAAGTTCCATCTCTTCAGAAGCACCACCAGTGGGACGTGTGGGTTGGATTTCTTAAGTTTTTGAGAAATCCCCTGTAAGCATAAGAATGTGAAAAAGACCAAGGTTGACCTACCTTAAAATATCCTAACAAGGATCTGAATTATAGCTTTAAGAAGTTGAACTGGTGATATATTGTGAGACTAACTGACAGTTGCACAACACCTAGTTGCCTTTGTTGTCTGTCGGGACCTTGCCTAGACCAAAACTCCAAATGTATTATAAATATTGAAGTACAGAGTTTCATGCTTTAAACAATGCTTTTTAATCCTTTTACTGTATTCTGCAATAATTGGAGTTAAAACAATGCCAAAAATTAGTCTGCACAGGCCTCTGCTCACCCCTTTTCCAGGTTTGTTTTTCTTTTATTTCTTATCCTATTTAATGTAGCCTGTATTTATAGCTGCTGGTGGTGGGAATACAATGGTGTTGCTGCAAGCTTCCCTTTAATGGATCCTTGCCAAAGATAGCCATTGTTCCTATTGCATGAGGCTGCTCAACTGTGCAAGGTTGCTTGGAAACCCTCTACTGAGTAAAACCTTCCAGTCACTTTTCTTTACCTCCCAAATCATACCAGTTGAGTGCTTAGGGATTCAGAGGAGGATCACAGTCAATGCGATTGCTTTTTGTGACCTTTTTGATGCTAAACCAATGAACTCTTAAATGTAGCAGTGTAGCTGCATATTGTAGCATGCACGACTATCTCACTAAAAAACAAACACTGCACCAGCCAGGAGGTAACGTCATCGGATGCCCACTCAGACAGTTAGGTGTTGATTTAAAATTCCCTTCAATAAGCAAAAAATGCCTAACTAGAAAGTTCTGCTTAAGGTTATACCGTTGAGAAAAGCATGATCTTTTAAGTTGGGCAGTGATGCTTTGTCTTATATGATATGCAATAAATACTAAAACAAAGCAGTCTGGTCCTGATGCTCAGTATACCTAGGTTTTCCTTAACATGTGTTTCCTTTTCTCATACTGCGTCCTTTTCTTGTATTGCAGAAATAAATTTTTGATATAACATTTGATACAACATTTCAGAGTCAGTTGGTGATTATTATCTTGAGCAAGCTGATCAAATAAAATACCATGTTTATATACAATATTTAATTTGACTCACCTTTCTAATCTCACTTGCTGTTTGTCTGTTATGTTAAACCAACATAATAATGTTTTTTTAGCAGCTAGTATGCTAAATCTTTTTACCTATTTGATAAGCATATATATGAGAAATGCTGTGGCAGGCCATCTGAAAATGCACAATTTCTTGGTAGTAGATATCCCTTTAATACAAAGAATATAAGCAGTCTGTTGTAATATTGTGAGCTGAAACATTGGTTGGTATTATATTTTCTTACAGGGAGTTGAATATTGCCACTTCTCCAAGTAGCACAAGCTGAACATCTGTGCAAAAAAAGTAGTTTCTATTCTTACATGATAATTTAACTTATTTTCTGTTGTATGGTTTTCATTTATCTCTGCCACTTTTCTGAGTTAATGTAAGTAAGAGTTACACTGTAAGTATACATTGTTGTGTATATCAGGATGTCACTGCTGACTTGGCTTCATGAGGTTTCAGGATGTGCTGTTATAGATCTCAAGACATTTTGTTTTCTCTGGAGTATATTTGCCGTGTGCCTTTCTCTTCTTCTTGACACCCAACCATCTTCTTTCCTCTTAAGGCTAAGCCTTTACTGATCTAACTGCTGAATATATATTTGATAATGCATTCCTAGTCTTAAGAACCACAGACTTTCAAGGGCTGAAAGATTATCCAGTCCAACCTCCCTGCCAAATCAGGACCACTTAGAGTAGATCAGACAGGAACTCATCCAAGTGGGTCTTGAATCTCCAGAGGAGACTCACAATTGTTCCAAAGAAACACGAGGAAGCTCTTTATTATAGCTTGTACCCGTTGTCCCTTTTCCCATCATTGGACATCACTGAGAACAGCTTGGCTCCATCCTGCTGACACTCGTCCTTTACATAATAGTAAACATTAATGAGATCACCCCTCAGTCTCTTCTCCAAACTGAACAACCCATGGCCATGTGCTGAACTCTCTCCAGCAGCTCTCTGTCCTTGTTGAACTGAGGGGTCCAGAGTCAAGCCAACACCCCTTCTGATACACCCCAGGAAGCCATTGGCCTTCCTGGCCATGAGGGCATGTTGCTGGCTCATGCTCATCCTTTTGTCCACCAGGACCCCTAGGTCCCTTTTCCCTACACTACTTTCTAAGAATTCATTCCCCAACCTGTACTGGTACATGATGTGCATTGTGTTCTGAACTTTATAAAAAGATCAGTGAGTAACACTGAAAGGATTGGAACTAAAGAATACATTACATGTGCTGCCTCTTTTCACCTGCACCCAAACTTTTTAATTAGTTCACAGAAGCAAAGTGGTTGGGTATTTTCCCTGAAGAAATGAAATGTAGTTGTAAGCATAAGATAGGAAGTTAGACTTCTCCAGGATATGAAAGACATAGTGTAGTGACTCAGACATCTTGGCCTGGTTATAAGCACTACATGAAATTAAAGAAATAACTGAACTTAGGATATTATTGTTTGTTGCCATCATCCCTAATAGAATAATGGTTATGACTTGGGATTACTAACTCACAAGTAAAGTCTAGTCATATATAAGCCAATAACTAAATGACAGAGAAAGAAAAATAAAATTTAAACTTAGAACAAAGAAGACACAGCACAGCTACCTGTCTCACTGCTAGTATGTTGGAAGCTTTGTCCTGCAGTTCCTTGTAGATGCAATTAAATAAGATATATGGGGGTCTATAAGCAGAACAGATTTGTTCTTGCTACAGAATGAGATTCTGAACTCTTGTATCAAATGCTTCTAACTTTTCATATAAAAAAGTTGCCTTATAAAAACATCTTTTGTGTCAATAAGAATCCCAAAATGATTTTCTTATCTGCTGCCTGGGAAACTGCCTGAGACATAGCTCCAAGTTACTTGAATAACCACTAATTTTTGTAAATGTGTATGGATAAAAGGCCATTCTTTGGATTTTGTTTCCTTTTTTGAAATAAAAAATCTGCTAACTTTGAGTGTAGATTTTAGTATTGTTAGTCTATAACTGTAGTAGCATTGTAGTATTTTAGTTTGCTATAGATAAAGCCATATTTTAAAAGTCTTTACTGTAATCCATTAACTGTTCTTTTAGGGACCGTGAAAATAGTATCTTAGTAGTGCTGTGTAGTAGACAACTGTGAATAGAGCAGGTTGTGCTCAGTTGGAAAGAGCAACTATGATGTTTTAAAACTTGGGATCTCTTTGTTCTTGAGTCGTGCCTGTTGCAGGTCCTAAAAGGTCACTTATTTCTGTCTGCTTATTTTGTGTATTTATAGGATGTAACCATATTTACTTCCGCATCTAAATTACTCTCTTGTTTTTCTTGAATTAGTTGGATAATACCTTGGGTGCATAGTAACTGTGCGAGCAAACTTGGATTCAATCATTCCAGCTGCATGAACCCACTGCTAAATGCAGTTTAATATTGAAAATATCAAACAGTAGTTCTAGGACCCATAGACCCTTGTGGAGAAGCTTGGCTAAATAGGGAGAAATCCACTGTGTCACTGGCAATCAAGGACTTAGTCTTGAAGGCGAGGAAAGAAAACTGCACATGAAATGGAAACAGCAGGGTTTATTGGGAGTGGGAAATATGAGCTGCAGGCACCTCATGGATGCTCCGTTTGTTGTACTTCTATGACTGCTTTGGAGACTGGGCTGTAAAAAACTGTGTTAAGTACAGTATAGCACAAAGACTGCAGTATAATACTATCAGTTTGATGTTACTTGTTTAACCAAGTTATGGAGGATGGACCATTAGTTGTCTTGAAAATAGAAAATTAGTAGAGAATGGGCAAGGAGTTTTGAAAACCAGTCAGGGATCACTGTAGGTGATATATGTGTACCGTTCACACTAGTCAAGGGAGACTGCTGTAACAGACCTACACAGAAGACGTGAAACTAGGGGAAATAATTGTTGCAGAGGATCTATCTCTGATATGGAAAATATTAGAAAGTAAATAGAAAGTCAGTTTCTTGCAGTAGTTATTTAAGGTGATTCAGATTGTCACTTTGCAAAGCAGTTTTTTTCTCAAAGAGGTATTCTTGTGTTAAATCCACTTCTGTTAAAACAAAATTTACAAGTATTTGTTTCCTTATTAGAATTCCATTCAGAAATCTTTGGAAAGCTGAACATAAGGATATGATTTCATTTTTAGTTGGTTTTTTTTTTTTCAGCAACTTTTCTAATCTTAGTTTGTTCTGCTTTGTAGCTTTTCTTAATGTTTTCTCACCCCCCTCACCCTCAAAAAAGTAGTCTGTGGGATGAGTTGAGCTGTACACCTGATTTTCACAAAAGTCTGTAACTTTCAGAATAGATACATTATAGTAAATTGGCTATATTTGGACTTGTATAAAGCCAGCAATTTTAATATTCCATATCAAAGTGGTATCTTCTCCTCAGAGTTAAAAAAAACATTATTACATCAGTGACCATATGCATACATAAAGTATCTTTCTTCAAGATAATTCACTCTTGGAGACAAGTGAGAACTGAAAGAGAGGGACATCTCCATACTTCTAATCAACCTCATCCATTGTAAATGTCATTCTTGAACTGTCATAGTTCAGCATCTAACTGTGTTATTATTTATTACTAAAAAAATATCTAGGAGAAGTTGATAGAATAAGCTGAAATTAATACGTTTAGCATCAAAGACTTCACTCCAGAGTTAATGATGCCTCAGGCAAGAAGAGGACATTCCTTAGGCATCTATAGGAGCGGGGCATGCACTGAGACCAAGGTACAACTGAGAGAGAAATGGTATAGGAGGAAAGCTGACAAGGACATTTGTGTATCAGAGTATAGGAGAACACAATGAAAGAAGCATGAAGCTCATAAAGAATGCTAGTGTATATATAAGAGGAAGGATATTAATGAACTAGGGATTAGAAAAAGGAGGTAATATAGTCAACTGCATGAGTGCTGAGGGAGAAGTACTGTTTTGTGTTGGGAGTTGAGTCACTCATTCTGACTTCCCAAAAAGGAAACTAGTTTCCAGTGCCCAGACTCACACTTTTTTAAAAAAAAAAAACTTTATTTCTCTTTATTGCTTTGTACACAGACATGTAAACACATATGAATAAAAGCAGAACATCTGTGTAAGACTGCAGGAAAATCTCTTTTTGCCCAGCTATGTGGCATCAGAATGCAATCCTATTTACAAGATAAGACGATATTCTAAGGTGAAGTTTTTCATTAGTTAGTCATTACCCTAAAAATGTCTTGGCATTGAGTGATTGTTTTCAGCTGTGATCTCATACACCTGTGGTCTTTCGTTTTAAAAACTTGCTTCTATAATTCTCATGGTAATGTATATTACATTATATGATCATATAATGTTCCTGAGTTTCTGTAAGAATTTCCTGTCATAAAGGTTCTTTAGTTCTCTGTCATTAAGTCTTAAATGATGTATAGTCCACAGATAAATTTACTTTCAGTGTCAAAGGCAACCTTTGAGCTATGGCATTTATATTTATACAAGCCAACTGACACAGGAAAGTTTTAACAACATACAAGGAGGCTTCAATCTCACTTTATAAACAGTTGTCATGTGGTATGTGCTTCATGGCATCCACAGACAAGCTCAAAGTCCAGCAGGTATGCAATGCCTTCGGTTGAAGAAGTACAAGTAGACATGAGCAGATTTCAGTCCTTAACTTCAGCAATGATTTGAACAAGCATCAGAGTCATTGTCCTGAGCACAGAGAGGTCTGTCAGTAGGAGTCTAATGTTTCAGTAAATGTTGAGCGTCACTGGTGTTGCACAAACTCCTACTCCATTAGGTAATTCAATAGGATTACCTGAGCGTGACAAGTTATCGCCCAGAACAAAAAAAGTTAAAATCTGACAAGAGTACAGCTATGCTTCATACAAAACATCTAATAACTTTCTTATATCGAGGAAAAATATGTTCAAAATAAATCAAATATAGTGTTTTAAATGGAAATGAAATCACTGATAACTGGTTTAAAAGTAAATTGCTTATTTTTTGTCAGTTAAGTAGGAAAAGCTGGAATATTTTAACACTGAAAATAGAGAACTCCAGTTAGTGTTTTTTTTAAATTTTTTTTTCTTCCTAAACACAAGTATCCTTAGAAGCACTTAATGATGTCAAGAGTAGGATAGTCTCCCTCTGGTTTTCCTTACTATTGAGCTTTTTTACCAGCAAGCTTGACCTACACTACTAGTTTGAATTCCAAATGGATACATCTCCCACTCTTGAAAGATATAACCAGATTAGTATGAACACTATGGGGGAAAAAACCACAAAGTATCAAACTATCACAAAAAAAAAAATAGATCAATGTGGAGATTTCATTTCAGAAATAAAATCTTCTAAACCATAGGTTATTCATTATGGATTTGAAATCTTTGTGTAAGAAAAATGAGTCGTTCTGCACACAAAAACATGGTTTCTGAACTTTTATTGAAGAAGAGGTTAAAGGAAGGCAGTAATAACTCAGTATAGTCATGAATGAAGTTACATTAAAGCTCTGCTCTTAAAATACAACTACAGTTTTAGAGGCATTGTGTGCCAAATTAAAATGTTCATTTTTAACTAAAGTAATAGATGTCGAATGCCAGATCAAAGATCTGTCATTAAGTGTAACTATATTGAGAGACCAGAATTTTGTGAAGTGATTCCTGGATTAAACTGTGTTTTGTACTTAATTGAGATAAAGCAGTAGAAGTAGGCCAAGATAAGAATTTTCATTTCCCCTCCTTGTCTTTTTGTCCAAACGAAGAGAAAAGCCAGTGTGTGCTTTTTAGGGTTGGGAAGTAGTACTTAAATGTGCACCACCCCTTGAAACTGTTTCTGCTCTCTAAGCCTCCATTGTCTGAAACAGTGGGAAGCAAGGTTCTTGGGAACTGAAAGATGTAAAGGGAAAAAAATTAATATAGATTCCAAGTAACAGTGTGTAAAAACAGAGCTGTGGATTTTGTTCTTTGATTTAGCTTCCATTAGATGGAGTCTATTTGATTTTTTTAATCGAATTCTTCTGTTTTTATTGTCAGCTTTGGTACAGTAGGGAAACTTTCCGATGGAGATTAATACAAACAGGGCAGATTTATTGGGGGAGAAAAAAAAAATCTTTAAATGTATGTGGATGTAAACCAAGCAGAAAATGGATATTATGAGCACTGAAATGAAGTGAAACTTGGGTGGATAGCTGTTGCTCAGATGTCTCATATGAGAATGAAATGTTCCACTTGAAAATAAAAGGAAATCTTTAGGGTTAAGTTTTTTTTATTAAGTGAGAGAGAAATATTAGAGAACTATTAGCTGTACAGCCTAAACAACCACGATACTGTAAAACAGAATCCAATATGTGTGGTAGTTTTTTTATAATGTGAAACACTTGCATAATACATAGCATACTGTGTAAGTTAAAAAAGGGGAAAAAAAGTGATCTGCCAGTCTGTACAAAGAAAATGAGGAAGGAATTGGGGTCATATATGTATCATCATTGCTTTAAATGTCATGCTAACACAGAAAATAAACTTAGAAGAATTAGTATCTGCTTTTCTTAATTTTGTTTTGTCTTTCTCTTGTGTTTTAGTTGTATCCCAAAGTGATTACTAAAATTGGGGCCACCTGTTTTCCACTGGGCCCTTTTTAGTTTCTGTAAGTTTGTAATACAACATGCAAGTACTCCTATCAGAGTTACTTGAGAAAGCTTTTGTGAATTAAAAATAAAATAAATGAAATAACAAACTGCTATTCTTTCTAGGTGGCAAGGAAAATCCTACAAAAATGGCTGCTTTAGGGTGGAAACCTGTGGTGAAACTTGTTCAGTGGCACACAAAAGGTTCAGGGCTTTTTTAAAAAAAAGATGTAGGAGTATGTTGTTGCACTGACCTGGATTCTTTTGTTCCTACGTTGCCAAGGTTGTAATGTGCAGTCTTCATAACTTGCCAAAGTTGAAAGGTTTGTGAATCAGGGTATTTCTTGGGGGGAAAGGTTTGGAATCTCAGATTATTTGAGTTACTAAAGACAATGGTGTATATTTTGGGGTGATGTTGAGGAGAAATAGTTGTCTGCAAATGCTATTGAGCTGGGCAAATACTACTGGGCAGATACTACTAGGTAGCTCCTCTGTCACATGGAGGGAGTGAGGTTGATGGGAAGAATAGTTAAAGATAGAAAAAAGAAAATTTATTTTGAGAGGGAATTTTTGCTATATTTTTAAAATTAGGAATAAAATAATTTTCCAAGTGGTGTTACTACTGTGCTTAAGAAGACATTGCTTATACAATCACATGGGAGACGGAACTTTGATGTGCATCAGTGATAACTTGTCTGAAATTTCACTTCAAATATGAGTTGGCCATCAAAAGCACTCAAATATTTTTTAAATAAAGCTGTTTTGAGTTTAATACTTTAAAAAAAAAATTTAAATGCAAACTTTAACTTATGGCTTAACACTTTATCGAGTAATACTTTGTTTCTACATGTGTGGGGCCCAGAACAGATCTGGGAGCTGATAGTGGTCTTGAAGTGTCTTGTATTAAGACCCATAGATGTCCAAGTCCTGTTGAGATCAAATAAAGGTGCCATAGCCAAGTGGTTTTGTACTTTGCAACTGAATTTAATTACTGGATTGGAAAGGCAGGCTCCCATGAAGCCTAAGGAACAGAGTTCTCTGCAATGAAGATATCTGTTTTAGAGCTATTCATCTAAGTTCCCTTTAAGTCAATTGAGAGAAAAAGGAATCAAAGGTATATGTGAACAGTGGGTGTAATTTCTCTGATATTGATAAAATTTGAAATAGTTTTGATCATTTGCATCTAAATTTTATTTTTCCGAAAGGTATATGTGAACAGTGGGTGTAATTTCTCTGATATTGATAAAATTTGAAATAGTTTTGATCATTTGCATCTAAATTTTATTTTTCCGATCTCACATGCAACTCAGTTTCTGTGCAAACTTTCTTTGTTTTAAACTTTTCTCTTTGGTATGTATAAAAAGTGCATATTCAATGCTTCCTTGTTTTCCTTTACAAAGAGAATAAAAAGCATTTTAGAAAAAGGTTTACAGATTAATCTCTATTGAGTGCAGAAAAATCAGAGTCCACCTAGGAAGAGAAAAAAGAACCATGATATATAGTTGTTGGTGTCATGGTAAAAATACCGTCTAGCATAGCACACACAAAAAGCTCAGTGGAGCATTCAGGTATAAAGAGCTAGTCTGAATGCCTGCTAGAGGACTAAGTATTGCTGCCTCTGGGATATTTAATACATGCCTTGCATTTTCTCATTTCAGCAGTTCATAGGAGCTATATCTAGCCCCTAGGGTTTAAAGAGAGGAGGTTCATTCTAACTATCAAGTTTGAAGATTAACAGTCTTTTGAATTAGTGGCTATCCCGAATGCCTTTGCCTTTATATGAGGTGTTTTTATTGCTCTATAGTTAAAGTTCCACTCAGTTGCATAAGTAATTAATTTACTTAATCAGCTTTTAGTTCTACTCTCTATACAATGTGCCAACAGAATCCTGTTTTCTTTAACCCTAATATTGTTTCCTTTCCATTTCATGGCTATTGTATGTTAATTTTTCTTCTTGATATTTTTGAAAACTTTTTTTTTTCTTTTTTTATTAAGAGATTAACAAAATTAGGGAATTGCTCTTAACTAACAACCCCCTTTGACAGCAGTTCAGGGGAGGGTACAAGGTTTGGAAGTGATGACTGACCTTTTGTTACATCTTCACCTAGGCGTCATTGATGACTCCACAGTGAGTAGGTCAATGCTGTTGATAAAGACCTTATAGAGGCTAAACACATTCATTTCATTCTTTTGCACTCTTAAAACTGTAATGGGGTCAGGAGCCTATTGCATGGGAGGTTGCTCTGCAAGAATTTTTGGCTGCTTCTGCTTTTGAAAACTTGTTTGGGAAGAAAAAAAAAAGAGAAGACTTCTTGCATCCCAGCTCCTTTGTAAGTGATCTTTTTGTTTTGGCAAAATGTAATGGTCATGATTCACAGAGGCCCAGAATAGAGTCAGCAAAAGAGGCAGCAAGTGACCTTCTAAATCTAAAATGACATTGCATGTTTACAAGTCACAGACAATTCAGAAGCAAAGAATCTTGAAAGTATAAGAATCTGTGCTTTAAACAGTTACAGGCCATATGAGACAGTGATCAATGGCTGCTGCTATCTACCACATCTCAACTGAGAATTTCCTACCTCGTTCATTAAACACCAAAAAATCAGTTATAGTCACAACCTGGCTTTTTTTTGATAACTAAGGACGGTAGTAAGCTACAGCTGCTGAAGATGGGTGTTTTTAATCTGTAAGTACATATTACTTACAACTAAATTCTTTAGTACGTTTGCTAAAGAGCTCAGTTGCTTACGTCATGAAAAACTGATCTTTAAAAGAATAAAGTGATTTGCACTTAAAATCAAGATTATAAGTGTCATTTCTCTTTAAGATTATGCAGTTTGCAAGTAAAAGAGGTTGGTTATGGAATAAGAGATGAGAACAGTAGTCCTTTCGGCTTTCTACTCTGTGAGACCATGTTTCAGGATCATAGAAAAAACATGGAAGACTTGTTTTTTTAATAAAGGCACTTATTATTAACTTCCTTCATTCTAATGAAGACTGAACAGGGCATTAGAAAGGTTCTGATACATGAAACTATACTGCTAATAATTTGCAAATCTTTGTCCTATAGTTATCTGAAAGTCAATTTATTTAATGGTGTTTCAAAGAATGCTTAATTGTCTGAGATTTGTCTGATCTTCATCTCTGTGTGGATCTGGCAGCCTTGCAAAACATTATAACAATGTGATGAAAAGTTTGGCAGAGAAGATAAGTTCTACCCCAAAAATATAATTTGGGGTTAAAAGGAATTTTGTATCCAAACATTCTTTCACTACATTAAAAAAAACCAAAAAAAACCCAGATCATTAAATTGCATAAATTGACATAGCTCCAGCAAAATCTAGGTGGTGAAGATAAGTCTTGCTACAGGACTTGAGCTTCTTGCCTGACCTGAGGAAAAAAAATCCCAAAATGCCAACACATTTTCACCAGTGAAAATTTCATTATTTGCAATACTCCTAAAGTATCATCAATTGAATTAAAACATAAATCTTTTCACCAAGCGTCTGCTGCCTTTATGTTATCAGCAAACTGTATTGACAAAACATCCTCAAATTTAATAATATGCAGAATGCCCGAGATAGCCAAGAGGCCTCTTCAGCATGACCGTAACATGAGATGCAATTTGGGTTTTTTCCTAGTCCATGCTTTGTTTAGCTCTTCTCATCTTATCATCTACTCAGATGTTAAATACACTGTTTATGTATTCATTGTGAGAATTTGAACACCCATAGCTCCTTTATGTGTGTGCAAGGGAAATCTCACAAAGACATGAAGAAAAAAACTACCATAATTTTTCCTACTATATTGCTCCATTACATAAGTCCCTTCAATGACAATTTTCAAACCTCTGACATAATTTCAAGAAAGAGGATAGAAAAAAATACAAATGCTTAGACCTTGCATGTATGTAATTTGAGATTTTTTTTGTTATCTTTTTGCCTAAAGGCAAAAATGTGCTATATAGTGTGCTGTATAAACAGGTACACCTCTCCTTGTTGAAGTTTCTTAAAACTTGTACCGACCTCTGTGGTCTATCATATTGATACTTTTTTTCTTCAAGAAGGTGGTCTCTTTTTTATTTCTGAAGACAATTCCTATAGATAAAGTCACTCACGAATCAGTAGAACTCCCAGGTACATAATAGACAGCTCTCATCTTTCTCATGTTCTGTCTGTATCCTTAACTAGGAGAATATGAGGTTCAAGAAGGGCAAGTGTAGAGTCTTGCATTTGGGGAGGAACAACCCCATGCACCAGTACAGGCTGGGGGTTTGAACCGCTGAAGAACAGCTCTGCAGAGAGAGACCTGAGAGTTCTGATTGATGTAAACTAAACATGAGACATCAATGTGCCAAGAAGACCAATGGCATCCTGGGATACATCAAGAAGAGTGTGGCCAGCAGGTCGAGGGAGGTTCTGCTCCCCCTCTGCTCTGCCCTAGTGATGCCTCATCTGGAGTCCTCTGTCCAGTTCTGGGCCTCTGTCTTAGGAAGGACAGGGAACTGCTGGAGAAAGTCCAGTGCAGGGCCACCAAGATGATCAGGGGACTGGAACATCTTCCGTAGGAGGAAAGGCTGCAGGACCTGGAACTGGGGCTGTTTAGTCTAGAGAAGAGGAGAGTGAGGGGAGATCTCATTAATATTTAAAGATATCTAAATTGTGGATATCAGGAGGCTGGGGCATCCCTTTTTTCTGTTATATCCAGTGACAGGACAAGGAGTANCATTTTTCTTTGGCCATCATTGTAACTGCTTCCTCATTATGGTGTTCTTTTAAACTGTCCTTATCTCAACCCAGAAAGTTCTACAACTCTCTCTTGATTCTCCTCCACATCCTGCTGAGTTGGGGAGGAGTAACTGGGTGGTTTGGTTAGTGTTCAGTTAGGGCTAAACCACCACACGCACCTGGATGGGTTCCTGTGTAACTTGAACTAGCTGGACCTGCTTTTGCAGTGGGGTTGGACTAGATGATCTTGTGAGTTCCCTTCCAACACCTACCATTCCATGATTCTATGAATATTGCAGAGGTTAGCAAGTTGAAAAATGTATTCAAATGCATGCTTCTGCATAGAAGAATGCAACTTTTTCAACATGAAAGTGATTTCCATCCCCAAATTTAGGTTTCTTTTAGTTAGCTTTAAGCACTGAATTCTTACTGCTGACAAGAATTTGTTGGTGCTCTTGAAAGAAACTCTAAAACTACTTATATTTAGGCACCTGGAAATATCCTGATGGACATGTATTAAAAAAAATCTTTGGCCATTACATGTTAATTTCCATATTAATAAAGGTAAAATGTCAAGATACTTAAACAAGTTTTTGTGTAGCTTTTGGATTTGAATCAAAGACCATCAGTATAATCATGTCTAAGACAAGGTAAAGCATATTTACTTTATGGTGACACGTATAGAATAAAAACCCAGATTGTAATTGGATATGTTTGCAGTTCTGCAGAAATTTCACTTCTTCCATCTTATTTCTCATGTCTCGTGCTCTGGGACTGCATTTTTTACACACGTAAACAACAAACTTAAGAGTAGAAGCAGCAATAGATGTAGATGCAACAATATGTGTTTACAATATACTCAATCTTGGTGTCTGTAAGTGCACTACAAATGTATTCATACACTTGCTTAATACTCCAGCCTTGGGCATTTCACATATGAAAATGTCTCATATTGCCAACTTTATATATTCTTTCTCAGAATCTCCTTGTGGACAAAATACTCTTTGCAAACGAGAATCGGTCGACTGCTTTTTCCTTTCCACTTCTTGCTTAAAAAAAGCTGTCAGGCAGAGTTTTTACACATGCTGATGTGTCAGGTCTCCAAAAGTATGTAGAAGACAAATTCTCATGCTTCTGCTGCAAGCTGCTAATCTCCAGCATAATAATACTTTAGTACCAATTGCTCCTAAATTGATGTTGGCAATGTTGAAACCCGTTATGTGTTTAGTATGGCTATAATCTCTTAATTTGGATGGAAATATTAGAACTATCTTTTTCTTTTCATCTGAAAAAAAATTCAGAGAAATGCCAAGGCTGGTAAAGCCATTGAGCATATGTCTTGTTTTTTGTTCCACCTTTGTTCCATTTCCACTTGGATTAAATAAAAAATAAATATATTATTATTTGTAGAGTATGGTATATTCCTATTCCCTGTAGGCTGAGCATCTGAACTCAGCTACCATTGTTATGATAGCTGTGTCCCTCATCTGATTTCTAAAGGTTAGTTTGTGTTATCTTTATCTCTGCAGAGATTTCCTAGGAAGGATCATGACATGGTTCAGTGATCACAGTGGGGTTTTTCCTTCTACAATTTGTAATATTAAAAAATACCAGAAGATTACTGTATAGACTTTATCTGTGTCCTTTAGTATGTACAAAGAATAGCGCAATTGTGGTTGTGCATTGGTGTGCAGTGATATGAAACATGAGCAGGATTTGAAAAGGTAGCACTGCCACAAGGAATCTATTAAAAAAATGATGCATATGCATCAGATATAGTTTTCTGGTAATGTCCTCTGGCACTAGTTTTCGTCTCTGAATACATTGATTAATTAACAAATAACTGTGAAAAACTCCGTTAATAATTTCATTTTGTTTGTTCATTGTACTGAGACCTCAGATCATTGAAATAGTTTGTTAAATCCTTACTTGAGCGATGATTACGTTTGAGTACTGGGTATTTCCATTGTACCTCCTCAAGAGTTTAGATCTTTAAATGACAAAAATTGGTAATAATTGTTTAAACATACGGCCAAGATTAGAGAAGTAAGTATTGGGGTTTTTTTTTCCAATTAACCTGTCTTGTGTAGATGTTGCGTGCCTTGAAAGCTTAACTCTTACAAAATTCTGTTACAAGTGTGCACAGACAGCAATATTGTGTTATTTTGCTTATTTTTAGAATTGGCTTCTCCTTAAATAATTTGTAAAATGTTTTTAAATCCTGCAGAATATTTTCCATGTATAACACTTCATTTAAAAAAAAAAATATATATGGGAAGATTGTCATTGCACGTATACCAGATATGTATTGATCCTTTTCAAGACTTCCAAAGAGGAGTGCAGCTTGAAGAGTAGATACATTAACATTAAAAATGTCCCTGAAAAATTCATTACTGTGATGAGGAGGGCTTCTGGGATTAGTGTACACCAGCTTTTTGCTTCAAGCAAAGCAATTGAGTTCTGATTTGGGTCAATGGTGACAGAAACTCTTACTGAGATCTCACCCTGAGCCCATTAAAATCAATGTTGCTGTGTCACAATTTAATTGGAATAAGGATGAGGCCTGTGATGCAGCACTCCCGTGCCTGTGTACTATTAGATTCTGACAGCTCATCATGGCTTTACTTTTTTCAACTCTGCAAGGGCAAAATAGGCTAAGCTTGCTACAGTATGTGATAACAAGTCTAGCATTTTTGAAGTTAGTTTCACTGTGGTGTGATCTTCTGTCTATATAGAACACTTTAATGATTGTTACTATCCTTGTGCATTTCTGTAATCAGAATAATTTGAGAAGCTTTTGTGTTGTTTCACAGATTTGTTTTGTGTGCGCAATACAAGTAGTTTTGTGACCTTTCTATTTTTGAGAGGTAGGGTAGTAGTGGTAATTGTGGTCCGGTGAGCACTTTGTCAGTGCCTTTGGTGTGAGCTGGGCTTAGAGATGGGAACAGCTCTGTCAAGAATAACATAGTGTGCAAGAGAGAAAGAGTAAGAATTCTTGCACAGTTTGTTAAGTGGGGGAAGAGTCGTTCTGCTCTTAGGGGCTAACTTGCACAGGTAGGAAATATGATGTTATTCTTCAGCAAAACAGGCTGATAGCTGATCGTATTGTGGATTACTGAATACTCGGTTACTGTGGGTTCTGTAGCTAGTTGATGTGGAGTGCTGAACACTTAGAGCTTATTACTGCATCTCAGCTGGATACTAAAAATTAAACTTTGTGGATTTATCTGCTTCTCCACTAGGAGCTCTGTTGAGAGGATACATTTTGGGTTTCCTTTTCCACTTTAATTTTTACTTTCTTGTTATTGTCATAGTTTTTAAATTGCTGTGGGCCCTCTGTTTTCTCCTCTAGAGGTGAAGCTGTACCGTCTTTTACTCCTGTATTGATTATTCCATGGAGTCTTTCCCATGAGTGTACTGGCTTAAATTCAGACACACAGGTCAAAGATAATGTGATATTTTGTTGAAGCTTATTGATATTAACATACTTTGTAGGTACTCATGTAAAAAATCTGAAACCTGTACAGCTTCTGACAGTAAGGCATAAGCAGGATAAAAGCTGAATCAAGTTAGGCACTCATGGGAGAATCAGGTCTGCTAGCATTACTTGAATAACGTGGTTTACAGTTGATTTCAGAAAGGAAAGGATGTAAGTCTGTGTAGTCCTGAAGCATAATAGATGACATTGTTCTAATACATGTTTTTATGTAATAGTGTTTCAGTGGATAAAATTATGAGCACAGTGTGCATTAGCACATTGTTGTAGTTGATCCTGTGTTCGTGTGATATACTGCCATGTAGTCCTGTGGCCAGATTTGGTTTGCTCTTTGGTTCATTTTTGCTGTGGATATAATTTCCCATGGCAGTGGATCCAAAGTAAATGCATTTTGCTTATAAAAGATGCTGTTCCTCTTGGTTCTAGAGCCCATGGCTGTGGTCCTGGGTGCACATAAGGTTGCACATGCTGAGCTGAATCCTCAGACAATCCAAAAGAAAACATGATTAGTTTTAATCTGGATCAGCAGTCTCATCAGATTGACCACATATTTGCTAGACCTGATGCAGGAGAGATGGCTGTGTGCACATGGGTGGATGCTGCGGGGAACAGTCTGCAGTGAGGCTGAATTGAGCACAGCATGGAACTCTGCTCTCTGTTTGTTATTAAACAAAAGCTGCAAATAATTAGATCCCACTGTAACAATTGCTATCTTTATTAGCATTCTGTAAACAGGCAGATAAGCTATTTTTGTGCATCCATGTATCTGTCTCTGAAGTTTTGTGTTACTGACATAAAACCTGAACTGGTGGTGATTGTGGATATCTACGTGCACAGCTGTGCACATGGACTGTCTGCATCTCTTGATATATTTCTAGTGATTTAGGTACGAATAGGATTTCAAGATTGATACTTGAAATAATTGCATAGCAGTGAAATTCATCCAATGCAGAGCTCAAATAAGCATGATTGTTGGTTTTTTTGTCTTTAAAATTCTGCCAAATAAATAAGACCAAAATTGATTGTAGAGTCTTTTGCGCTGTCTCAACAGATGTTACTATAATTATGTCAGTATTGTTTTGCATACTCCTATCTTTTTCATAGATGTATGTATACTTCTACAGTCTTTTGTGGCACAATATTGAAAGATTGATTTTCAAATTTATTTTAATATGGAAAGTTTTTAATGTGCCTACATCTTTCTTCAGGCTGCCTAAAGAGCAAGGTGAAAGACATTTGACATTTGAAAGGAGAGAATCCTGAGCCACTTCTAAATGGCTCTGAATTATGTGTGTATTAGTGCTGTATATTTATAAGTGTTCAGATTAACAAAAAGAGAAAGTGGGATACATAATTTTCCACCTCTAGTTTTACAATATGTGTTTCAAGTATGTACCTGTGTGCTGCCTTTTGTGTTGTGTTTCCTAACGGTTAGGGTGTTGGTTTCAGATGTTACACAGTATTCTGTAATAGTTTAACTAAACAATAGCTTGTGGAAATGCTTATCAGAATTGGTGTTAAGCTAAGGAGACTATTAATGTGGACAGACTGCTAAAAATTAAGAGAATCATCCTGCTTCTGTCCCGTTCTAAATTGAAATGAACAACTAAAATTTCTAACTTAATCCTACTTGATCTTTTTTGCTAGATGAATGTGCTTTTGTACCTCAAGATACTTAATTGTCTGAAATCTTGCACACAACTTTCAATTTTGCATTTCTGCCTATGCTTCCCTGTAAGCCTGCAGAGTACTTTCTGTCAGCCATATTTAGATTTTTCTTTCTTAAGAATTACATTAGTCATGGTTTTCATTAGATTCTTCCATTTTCATGTTCCATGATGCTTCACAATTATAGCACACAGACAAGGGCACTGGGAGGAAGCTTAACCGTGGGGTTTTTTTTGGATCTAATTACTTATCTGGGCTCTGGAACATACCCTCATGGACTTGAAATTATTAGCCATGGAGAAATCATTACTTTTAAACTAAGTAAGGCCTCCAACCTGCCTTCTAGCTTTGCAACTCTGAAGAAGAAATTCCATCTGTATCAACCATGTGTACCTGCACCAACGTTCTGCCATTTTTCATGAAATCTTTGTCACTGATCTGAAAACACAATCTATCTTACAGTGGTGGAAGAAGATACTTGGAGACAATTAGTGAACTTTTGGAAGAGGTAGAACTCATATAGGCAATTGCCCAAAACAACAGCAGGCATGATTAGCAAGTGAATGGGATTGAGCGGCATTATTGCAGCTACAGGTGGAGGCATTATTCTCTAGTATGTGTTTTTGTCTGTGTTCCTTGAAACTACTTGACAATAATAGTTCAAACCAGTTGATATGAAATGTGTTATTCAACTTAATCTCTGCAGTTTCATAGATTTTGTCAAGATATTCATATATATATTCACTCAGCACATATTAAGTAATAGATGTACTTGAATGTGATACCTTGGATAAAATTTTATTTGAATTCAAACTCAGAAAACTAGCTTTTTTTATTAGTAGAATCTTTAGACTGCTCTACAAAGGAGAATAAACTTTTTTTTTTTTTTTAATAAAGGTCTTTTATTCATAGTGGTTTAGATACTGAATACTCTGTCCTGTCAGCTTTTGGAGCTAGTAACTCCTACTCTCTAGCATCTCAAACTTAGGCAACTTTGGGAGTGAAGCAGCATTTTCTAGGTGTCCAGCTTTAGATCAGCTGGTCATTGAACTAAATTGAATAAATTAAAATGAAGGATTTTTATATGAAGTGATGAAACTGCAAAGACACAGTTGGCATATAGTAGTACATGGGTGCAACAGTAAATTTGATCCCAGATGATTAGCAATAGTTTTCAACAGTTAAAACTTCTACTGTAAACATACAGGTTTTACACTAGCTTCATTCAAAGCTATTTCCTAAGAAATTTAAGAAGCTGAGTTTACCTTTGCTAGAGAAAGACCTTCCAGAATGCTGCCTGGTCTAGTTGCTGCTGCTTATAAAGGTGTGATATGCTGTACCACAAGTTGCAGCATTACAGAATTTAACCAGTTTTTAAATTTCTCGAATCTGTGGAGAGCAACACAAAGCTTTACAGCCTGCACTGCATTTACTGTGGCATCAATCAGGGAGCTCTCTCCCATCTCCATTCCTATCCAGATTGAGGTCAAAGAGTTGTATGAGATTTAGTCATTGTCTGTAATAGATACTACAACCTATTACAAGTAAGCTGTAGTAATTACCTTCTGCAACTTGATCAATATCCAGCGATACAGCATAGAGACCAAGGTTTCCTTTAACATTTAGTAGTTTTAATGTCTGTGAATATATTTATTGGAAGCTCAGGTAACTACATGAACTCAAGAATAAAATACTAGACTACTTGATGGTTTTCATTTAATAATTTAAATATGGATATCTCAAGCGTTAATTTCTTTGTGTTGTAACCTGTTTTACAGACAATACATTTTTTGCTGGTTACGTGCAGTTTTTGATTGTTTGTGAATGCCCACTGAGGACAAATTAGCCCCATTCTTATGTCTCAGGGCATCATCTCACTGAGTGCTCTGGTTTGGCTCTCCTACTGCCCTTCTGTGATTGTATGTAATGACCACCTCATTCAAATGAGTAATGGAATTTCTTCTTTTAATGGAAGGCACAGAGTGGCCATTTTCTACAAAGACTACTTCAGGTCCAGGGAAAGAAACGATGAAATTTTTTCTACTGAAAAACAGGCTAGCAGAGGTAATCTTCTAGACAGTTCTCATGCTGGAGCACAAGCAGTTTAGGATTGTTTTTCTCTCTTTCCTGTTTCTGGATGGGAGAAAAGGCAGGAAATCTCCTGTATTTCTGTACTAAAATACTCATGTCTGCTGACTCAATATATTACATACCTGAAGTAAATAAATACTTAACTAAGTCAAACCTCCCATGATGTGGGAGTAAAAACCTGAGGCAATTATTCTGTTTAACTATATGCACTGATTGTTGCAGAAGTAAATTTTACAGCTCTTTTGGAAAAGGCATTATTATTAGACCAGTAGAAACTGAAAGTCTGCTTTTCAAATTATTCTGATTAATTCAGTTAATGCCTTTCCTTGAAAAGCTCTAGTTAGAGAGGCACTGCTATGTACATAAATGCAGTAAAATGCTATACAATTTTATTTGTAGTGTCACAGGGTTTGGACCATAAACACGGAAGACATTATGCACACAAATACAGAAACAGACTGAACGCACAGTAAGAATATTAGGATGCATGCCACGCATTCGTTGATAACTGCTACCACACGGCTTCAGCTCAGAAATTTGAGTTTCTAAAACCACCTGGTAGGTTGAGTTGAAAATCTTTTGAAAAATACATCAAAAAGTTGCTATGTCACTGCAGGGGATACTTATGCATAGAATAAAAGAACTAGTGTAGTGTTCTGTTCTGTAATTCTTCACCCACAAACATTTCTGAATTCTAAAGGTATTTTGACACTTCTGTGTTGAAACACTACTTAGTATTAGTGCTTAGCATTTTGCTCTATCTCTTTTAAAGTAAAATCAAAGTTGAACACTTAGTATTATATTTCTTTCCTTTTTCTTCTGTGTCCTAAAAAATATCTTGTAGAAAGTTTTGGATAAATGCACTGGTCCTTTTCCTGAAAGACGGTGTGAGTGCCTCTGAAAAATAGTAATCTTCTGCATTCTTTTAACATGATTGTGGTCATATTGTACGGAAAAGAAGAATACAAGTGCATATATAAAAGCCAAGGAAAAGGGAGGATATATCAATTTCCTATGGTAAAGCTATATAAAGGGTGCAAGGGACCATATTACATGGTTGTGTGTTTCTGTCATTGACTGCAGGTAGACTACATATATCCAGTTTGAGTTGGGTGTGAAGACTTGTAAAATTTTGCCTGTGGCATATCCAGTGCCCTGGATTATTTGCATTGAAACCACAGAAGGGATAGTAGTTGTTAACTCTGCTTCATTGATAGCTGGACAGAGTGTAGACAATATTAATGTTTTACTTTGTTTTTTGCTTTTTTCTGCTTCTGCTTTGACACATCTAATTTGAGAAAGTACTTTTGGCTGAAAATTGAAAATACTTATATAAATAAAAGTATTTCTAATTCTGACTCCTTTATTGAAAATTATTTTGCAAACATAAGTAGCATGCTAATCTTGTAACAAAGGCAAGATATTTTCTGTGTTATAATATTAAACCATTCTAAGCTGTCATTTATGTCAATATTTTGGTCTTTTCTTAAAGTAAATCAGTATAACGTACTGATTCATCCAAGAACCATTACAATATTCTCGATGCATGAAATGACTTGTGTGAGCAACAGCAACATTGTGTGATACAGACATGTAGCAGACAGGAAAGAGAAGAGGAGCTCAGACTAACATGTGAATCCCACTAGCCTCATTTCTCAAAAAATTAATACACATGACAAATAAATACATTTTGGTGTAATGTTTACAATATTTTGAAGTTGATTGCATTTATGTATAGCTGGTTGCTTATACAAGACAATTTTACTAGACATTTTAGGAAAGGAACATAAAAATCTCAGAATCAACTAGTAGAGTGCTCTTAGTACCTAAGTGGGTCTCAGCATGTTTTCAAAAGGAATGTTAAAAAGAAAAAAAATAATAAAAAAGAGAATCTTTGTGCATGTGAAGAGTTCATGGAAAGCTGCTTTTTCCCTAGTGGGTTTTCCAGTTTCTGTTTAGTGTTTACTGTTAAAAATGTACCTTGCTTTCTATGGGTGATCTATCTTCAGATTCTAAGTAAAGGATCTTCTTTTAAAATTTTTATAGTGCCAAAGTTCAATTAACCTTCAAAACCTCTGCTGAGAGCACAATTTGAACATCTGAAGTATTGTTATTACAGAGCTTGCTTTCTAGATCTCATTTCATTTAGTGTTCTCTTTTTCAATTTTTTTAATTTTAGAATGTTAGAACCAGAAATAGTGTATTTGCAGCAGAAGAGTTTCTTTTATGCTCCAGGTCAAAGTAATATAATTGCCTGTGTTACAGAGAGTTTACAGAAGTCTCTTCTATAAATGCTGTTATCTTTGTCAACTGATTTAATGAGTCCATCAGATAAGATGTTTTGACAAGAACTTTTTTTTCCAGAGAAGTCCATTGGTGGAGGCATTCATCATGCCCATATTCTTTATATTCAGTATCTCTCTATGTTAGACTGATTATGAAGTCCACAATCAGGTGAAATTGTGGTTATTGTTAAACAGCAGAGAGTCTTAAGTCCTAAAGCTTTTTCTAATTAAGTAGCCAACATCCTATGATTATCTCATTATTTAGAGCAACTATCCACTTGCATGATTTAACTGTCATTTAAAATGATGCCAAATGCAATTGAATGATGGCTTGAAATTTGAGAGATGTTTTCAAACTATTGTTTAAGTGGTTCTCAGACCCAACTTTGGAGTGTGGAATGTATTGTAGACAGAAATAAAGTGATCATCTGAAGTCTGGTGAGCTAATAACTGTTAATAGGCACACAAATGTGAAGACTATAGGGCAATAATTAGTGCCCCTGGCAGCTGTCTTATAGAAGTATCATCAGTTGTAAAGCACACTTGCCTGTTTTTTACACTAAGGACACTAGCTTTGTAGTTTCTGGAACTTTCTTTGCCCTGTAAGAAAATTCAAGAGAATTTAAGAGAAGAGAACTTGTGGTTTTATGTACTGATTAGTCTCTTTTTTTCAGCTGAAGAACTGATTCCATTGGAATGAATGTAACCAACCTAAGGTTACTACTCTACTTATAATCCTTTCTGCTATGGTGTATGAAAAAAGATCAGCTATCAATATTTACCTGTGTAAACTAAGTCATCATCTGATATGAATTATCAGTATAACCTGGTGTTTGCAAGATATTTCACACAATTTTCTGTAGCATTACTTCTACTTTTTTTGCTGGCATCTAGAAAACTCTAGGACCGTGATTACGATGTTTGTATTATATTTACATATTCTTTGTTGATCCACACAAAGTATTCCAGGTTTATATTCTCAATCCCACCTGATGCTGACTCTTAGAGTCGACAGTAGAGCATGGTGCCTAGCAATGTGAAAGAAATTGTTACAGCATGTAAGTTTAGGAGCTAACCTTTTAGTAAAGCTCAGGTTTCCTTTCAACTCATGATCTTGCGTGTGCTGTCACATCGGTCCTCCTGCCAGATCGTCCTACAAAGGAATTGAAATCAGCATTATTCCTTCTTTGAAAAGTTAGAGTTGTTCCAAACAACAAATGTCTTCATAGAGATCAAGTTTTCACAGAACATGACCACTGGAAGTTGCAGTAGGTTATCTTATTTTCTAGTTTAACTTTTCTATCAGAACAGCTACATGATTGGTCAGATCTATGTGATAATATTCTGGTTGTGTTTGGATCAATATACAGAGTAGCATGAGATAATCGTGTCCAAAGGTGCTGCTCTGATATCTTTTATATGATGATCTTTCCAGTAAGACCTTTGCCATTATTGCTCTAACTGCTAGTTCTGAGTTTAAGATACATCACCTTCTGTGACTTTGTTTAAACAGAAACTCTCAAATTATTTCAAGAGTCTGCAAGTAAATAACAGTTATTAAAATTATAATAAGTATTTAAGTAAAACAGAATTCTAAAATCTCGGCAAAACTGATAATTAACATGTTATTTCTAGACAGACAACACAAAGAGTCTTCACTTAAATATTTCAGTGCATGCTTTTAAACTAAATCTATTCTTAAGGCCATAAAATGAAATATAATAATCTAAAGGTAGTTTTTTTGTGAATAGAAATCATATCTTTACTCATTGCTTTAAAAGAAACAAGAATACTTTCTCTGATAATTAGACTGTATTATTGTTCTGTCCTATTTCAACCCACATGGCCAAAGAAATCGAGTGCATGACCAGAGTTTCATAGAAAGGTAAAGCTTACATTTTCTTCCCTCTCACTCTTATTAATGCTCTTTGGGATTGAATCCATTAGGAGCCAAACAAAGCACATCTGTGTTTTTGTCCCTACTGACTGTCAGCATACAGTACGTTCAAATATTGCAGCCAGAAGGCATTTTACAAAAACGGCTTTCAAGATGTGCTCTTGAAATGCGTTTGTGTACTCATTATGCAGTGCTGTCTTTTGTCAGTGGGGAGTTCTGTAAATAAAGCATCAAGGTCTAATATTGCAGTAGCTGATAGCCGTGAAGTAAACTAGAACCAAATAATCTGCTTTTCTGTACACGACTTCCTTGTTTACAACTGTGTCTAGTGTATAGGGAAAAAAAAAGTGTAAAGGTATTATTATTTTTCTTAATTTTTCCAAAATTTTGGAATATCTAAAGTGACTTTGGAGGAGGAAATGCAGTGGTTGTTTATAAATGTAAAAGGATTAACAGTAACCTGGCATTTTTACCCTTGCCTTGTGTTTGACCTGTTGGAGTAAAACAACAATTTTGCATCAATATATGCAGATGGAAAGATTACAGCTGCCTGGAATTTACAGTTCTTTCAGTTCCCAAACTCAGAAGAGTTGTTAATCCCAGAGTCTCGCTGTGAAGTTGGTAAAAATTAGTTCTGTAATTCAGATTCTATAGGTTAAGAAAACAAAATGAGTTCTTGAATATTTAAGTGAAAATCACAGGGCTATAGGTGAAAGTTTGGAGTTTAAACAGCCTACTAGACCACCTTTTCCTTTGAAACACATTTTTGTGGCATCACAAACGGTGCTTGCAATTTATAAAATTAGCATTGAAGTGTCAAGTTCTTATTCAAAATGGAAAGGAATAGAATTTGGCACAAGTGCTGCTTTAAAAACGACATTTGAATGCTGCCCATTACAGTATTATTGGATGGCGTTGTAGAGAAAAGAAGTCCTTTTAATTATTTTTGCCACATATTTATAAAACAATGCCATGCAATAAGCACAGAAATAATAATAAGGCTTAAGAATATCAAAATGCTTTAAAAGAAAAAGAAACAGGTGCAGCAGTATGCTCCGACTTTTTGGAGAAATGCCTGCTCAAAGGTACTTACCTCTTCAATAACTAATTTAAGAAGGAAACATTTTGTTGAGATGAACTTCTTTTGTACGAGGAGCGTTCATTAGAGATCTTACAAAGGTAGACTGCTTCTGCTGCATTCACGTGAATGAATCCAGCAGTACGGGAATATCCCCCTGGCTTTTCAATACTGCTGCCCTATTTTTATACTCAGTAAATGTGCCTTTGCTGAACCTAACTATAATATCTACTGAAGACTGCCTTTCAACTGGGCATTGAACTTCACTTTTTCAAATCTTTGTTGGTGGGACACTGGTTTCTGGATTTCTATTCTGTTAGCATGATGAACTAATTGACCTAGCAGGACTCCCTGTGGAATTGCAGCTTCTGCTCAGATCATCAGGAGTACAATTTGTTGTTTCATTTCCTCTTCCAGTCCCATCAGGGAAATTGAATTGTGAAAAGACTACCTACTGGGAGCATTCAGCCCTCATGACTGAATAAGTAACTTTATTTTTTTTTGGTACTGTCTTAATTAACAACAAAAAAGAGACTTTGTTATGAGGGAGTCTGCTGTGATTCTGATACAGATGACTAACCCTAGTTATAGGAGCACTTGATCCACATGGCCTCAGGGAGGCTGGGGGCCCTGTGCAGGTGCAAAGTTAACACAAAGCTTCAACAAGCTGTGAGTGCCTTATTCAGGATAACTTGTCAAGGGTTACTAGACCATCACCAGGACTGACGTCTGCAGGTATTAACTGTTTGGCAAAAACATGCCAGGTTGAGAGGTCTGGCTTGTCTAGACTTTTAATTAGCAACATTAATTAACGTTAATTGCTTGGAGCAGTTTGTACTTATCTGTGAAAAGATACAGTCCTTAGAGTTTTCTGTGCTCTGACATGGTGAGACAATGATGTGATGTTATTATTAAAAAGGCTGTCTGGTGCTTTTTAATGCACAGGACATACACATTTGCACATGTTTTACTTTTACTGTCCCTGAGCTATATTCTGTTAAAATATGCTAAAAACAATTCTGTTAAATTTTTTATCTTTGCAGTATCGCTTATTTTTTTCGTGGTCTTTCCAAATTCATTTTTTTTGTGTGCAGGTGAAACATGATTTTGAAGCAATTCACTGAAAAGAAAAAAAAACCTAGTTTTTCTTAAGGAAATAAGTATATAAATTCTCCTTTTTGAAAGTTTAATGCTATCAAGCTTTTTCGGAGTGCCAAGGTCCAAAACAAGAAGCGTAAGAAAAATAATGCAGAAAGATATCTTGGTGTGGAGGCAGTTTCTCCAGCATTCTCTGTGTACTCAGATGTGAAACTTAGTATTTTGAAGCAATAGTAGCTTTGCAACAGTAATAGCTGTAGATTTACTGCTGGAAGCTGAAGCCAAAGCAAAGGTGGCATTAGAGAGACAGTATCCATAATAGACAAATCTGTCTTCATAAAAAGAATGAAATTCACAGGAAATAATCAAGTTTGTTTGACATAAGTTCATATTACTAAGCTTACTAAGGAAAAAATAATCTATGATGTTGTGAGATTTTGAGTTCTGTGCGGATTTTTAGAGGTTCTGGGACTGAGATGGGTATGAATAGCAAGATATTCCCTGCAAATCATTGAAGGAAGGTTTTGTTGTCATGGAAGAGGGCATAATGTACATCCATCAGTAGAAGGGCAGTAGCAACCATCTTGATTTTGTTTGAATTAGGTTTTGCTAATGTAATGCTGAGTTTTGAGGTGAAATAATGCTTTCATTTCTCTCAGAAAATTGCAAAAACCCACACTTCTACATTCTCCTTCATTCTTCTACATTTATTCTCACTGTGTGATTTTATAATCTTTCCACATGATTTCTGAATGTTAGATATGAACATACACAGAAAATACTGAAATGTCCCCAGAGGGCACTTAACTGGATTTATCACCATACAAGTGATGGAGAAGGAGAAGGATGGTGGGGTTGGGAGGTACGAAATGGGACAATGCAGTAGTGTCAGTCCAGGAGAGCAAAAGGGAAGGAAGAGGTAGGATGGTGAGCAAGACTAGCCTCATCTTTGTGTCTGAAAGGATTGTATTTTTTAAATATTTCTGGAGAAGACAAAATCTTAACTTTTTTCAAAGGCAAAGAATAAAGATTCTGGAACACAGCATTATATTGCCATGCTTATTGTGCATGACTCAATCAAATGCGCTTATTTGGATGTTACATAATAAGGAACACAATCTCCAAAAATGTGTAGATGGCTATTGTATAGGTTTTTTGTTTATTCTCTTTCCTTTAGATTCCTGGGTTTCATCCATATAATACAGAAAAACTCTAAACCACAGCTATATCGTCCTTGGTTGAAGAGGCTGGAAAGACACATGTAGCTCAGAACACAGGCTTGGAATTTTGAGTGTAATTTAACATTGTCTGTGGTGTAGAGTCTTTGGGTTTTTTGTTTTTCTTGATTGTTATTCCAAATGGACTTGTCTGCACCGCTGAGTTTAAGTGCCTATCGAAAGGTTCCCCCACCCCTGCCCCCCCAGCACTGCAGAATGGTTTTTGTTAGTGTTGTACCAACTCCTCTATATCTGGACTTTTTGGCTGAGTAGATATTCATTCCAGTTAGTGATATATACAAAGATCTACGAATACAACACACAGGCAAGCATTCTTTTCAAAGGAAATAGGCATCTAAAGAAACTAATCTTTGGCCATGATGAAAGAGTTATTTGATGCCCAAGTTACACAGAACTGTATGTGGACCCCTCATTTTCTCTATATACTATTTTTTTGCTATTATTTTCTTTAGGTTTGAATGGAAGTTACGAAAAATATTATATTTTCTTGGCTTCCACATGAAGAATAGGTGTTGCAGAAATTATACATGTAGAAAGTTATACTGATAAGTGCAGTCTTACTGAAACCAGTGAATGTCTTACAGAAGCAAATTTACTTCAGGTTTTTAAATATTAGCATGAGTTTTCACTCTTATAATTCAGTACCTAGTTACCATTTCCTTCTCATGCATCATTAAAACTGAGCAAGTCCCCTATTGATCAAGACATTGAATGTTTTTGAAAATTTTAATTTCAGGAAAGCTGGTCAAACATGTCTAGAAACTTATTACACAGATCTATCTTAGAGTAAGAATGCATTTATATCAGAGAATTACGTTTTTTATCATTTTAGGAAGGCTTGTAATCTAGAAGGAGAATGTATGTGTGTCTCTGTGTGTACACACCTATCTGTACATGTGTGTATATAAAAAAACACACATCCGTATACTATTTTTATCCTTTAGAGCAAGAGTTTTTTGCCTACAGCAAGTTATTAATTTTGTTAAAAACTATATTGTCACTAGGTTTTCTGTTACCATGTAGAATAAATTATCTTGATTTCCTGTCAAATAGATTAGCAATCCAAAATAGCCCTTTGAGATCTGCAGATCCTCAGGCTCGGTGGATGAATCATTATACATTTGACTGAGAAATTACATCTTTAAAACGTATCCTTGGTGGTGGATATTGAGAGGCCTTAGTGAAAGTTAGGGAAGCCATTGTGTTCCTTTAACATTATTCTGTGTGTCTGTCCCAAGTTTCTATATTTGCAATACATCTGTCTTTGTGTGCTGGAAAGTCTGAAATGAGGTTGAGAATCTGGCTAGCAATACTGCAGTGTTTCCAATTAAAATCTTACACGTCACTTCTACGATACTCTGAGTCACAGATCACAGAGACATTTTACTTTTTCATAATTAGTTCAGTCTATATGCTGCATTCAACATGTCTGGTTATGGTGGGTTTATGTGGCCAGGTTTTGTCAGTGAGAGACTACAGGGATGGCTTCTTTAAAAAAGAGCTTCTAGAAGCTTCGCTTGCAGCTGATAGGGCCAGTGCCAGTCAATTCTAAGACAGACCTGCTGCTGACCAGGGCTCAGCCAATTAGTGACTGAGGTAACGACTCTGTGAGTAATGAAGAAGTTGTTGCGCAATTGCTAAACTGCAAGTAAGAATGTGAGAACAACCTCTCCACAGACACCAAGGTCAGTGGAGAAAGAGGGAGAGGAGTTGCTCAGGCACCAGAGCACAGATTCCCCTGCGACCTTTGGTGCAGCACATGGTGAAGCAGATGTGCCCGTGCAGCCCATGGAAGTCCACGGTGGAGCAGAAATCTACCTGCAGCCCATGAAGGACCTCACATTGGAGCAGGTAGATGCCTGAAGGCGGCTGGTGGTCCTGCTCTGGCAGGGGGGGTTGGCAAGTTCCTGGCATGACTTGTGAACCTGTGGAGAGAGGACCCCATGCCAGAGCATACTGGCTGTCAGGACTTGTGACCCTGTGAGGGACCCACGCTGAATTAGTCTGTTCCTAAAAGGACTATTTTCCCTGTGGATGACCTATGTTGGGGCAGTGAGTGAAGAGCTCCCTCCTGTGGGAAAGACCCAAACTGGAGCAGTTTGTGGACGACTGTCTCCCATGGGAGGGACCCCACAGTGTAGCAGTGGGAAGTATGAGGAGGCATCCCCCTGAAAGGAAGCAGTGGCAAAGTCCATCTGTAATTGAACTGACCGTAACTCCCATTATCTGTTCCTATGCACCACTGAAGAGGAGGCGGCAGAAACTTGGGAAGAAGGCACGTGTGTGGGGGGAGGTGTTTTAAGATTTAGGGTTTTATTCCTCATTTCCCTGCTCTGTTTTGATTGATTGTTAATAAATCAAAACCAGTTATCCTCAAGTTGATTCTGTTTTGCCTGTGACACTAATTGCTGAGCGATCTCCCTGTCCTTGACTTGTGAACCTTTTGTTATATTTCTCTCTCCTCCATCCAGTTTAGGAGGGGAAGTGATAAAACAACTTGGTGGGCACTTGGCACCCAGCCAGGGTTAAACCAGCACACTGATTCGTAGGGGTGCAAAAGAAACATAAAGAAACCTCTATGTAGGGAGTTTTTGAGACATATTAATGTTGTTTGCAAACGTGATGGAATTTTCCAAAGTATCTCTTTTTGCTGGTGGTGTTGGTTTTTATTTTTTTCCTTTTTTTCTGATGTAATTGTGTCTTAATTTATGCTAGTAATTTTCAGGCGCCAGGGTAAGAGGTGCTTAAAAAAAGTACAAAGGAAAAGTAAAGGCAAATACTTGCTATTGTATAAGAACCGACATTAATGTAAATAATGCTATTAAGAAATCCAGTATGTTTATGCACACAGGGGGTTTTGTTGCCAAAGAATTTCTATTTCTCATAAATCAAATACTTTGATCAAAGCAGGCAGCTTGCCAAATAGCTTTTTATCTTATAAAAGAAAAAAATAGTGTAAAATATGAAGTAATTAAATTTAGAGCACCTCATAATGAGATGAAGAACTGTATTCAAGTAGTCCTGTAAAATGAATTCGTTATTCATGTTCATGGGATTCCTGCATTGCGTTCTGTGGCAGGTATTAGTGTTCCTGTAAGGTCAACATCAGTAAAAGTTGTCAGTTCTTTTTTATTTCAAATGCTTAATGTTTTTTGTTTTTTTTTTTTCTTTTACAACAATATTGTTGAGAATCCGTGTGCTGCTGGCTTGAAAAAGAGATATCAAATGGGAGAAGATCCTGTGTAATGTATTAAAATTGCAACTTCCTTTCTTATAAGTTTTTTAAAGGAATTTTACATTCCTCACCATCTCATCTATTTAATGGGATTTCATTCCTGTTAAATAAAGTTATTATGTAATTTCTGAAAAAAAAAAAAGAAACTGTGTGAGTAGTAGTGTGTCTGAGAGGGATTGAAAGACACTATGTAAGCATCTGTACAATGTAACATGTCATTACTGGGCTCTTACACAGCTTTATGCCTTAGGAAATTTTTAAATATTTACATAGAGAGCATTAATAGTAACTCGCATCCTAATGCCATAGTTGTGTGATTCTGAAGTGAGTCAGAGCTAGCAGAGTTCCTTTAATTGTTTCTTTCTCTATTTCATATAGGAGATAAAAGAATATTTTCAGCCAGGGACAGGAATTCCAAATAATTGCCTTTGTTGTATTAATTACATGTTATTTTTCAGTTAAGAATTTCATACCTATCTTCCACCTCAGTCTCCTTTGGTTTTGTTCACTTGCACCTGTCCTTGCTGGCCAAAGAAGGTCAGCAACACTGTGACTAGTTTAGACATTCTAAAACAACTGTTTTGTGAAATTACAGTACTCCTGAGAGTTCTGACGTCTTTTGAGACTGGTCAGAGTTGGCTCCATTACAGTCACATTGTCGCCATTCAGTGACTTTTTTTTTTTTTTTCCTTGCAATGACATCCCTGGGCATGCTTGGAAGGCTTTGGACTCACAGAAACAGCCTCACATCAGAGTGAACAATCTTCATAATCTATATTTTATGTAGCTGCTTCTTTAATGTTATTTCATTGATAAATTAGTGGCCATCTTTGCAACTTTCGGATGGAGTCATCTGCTAATTTTTATTCACTTCTAGGAATGTTGTAAGTATTTAGAATAAATTTAGAAGTGAAGGACAGCTAGAAACAAAAAAGGAGCTTAAATTAGTGTTTTACTAAATTAGCAGCAACTATTTGTTTAAATTGCATTGTTGTAGGTACAATTAGATATTACTTCGAGTTTGTGGTGTGTAAGAAGGCATCACACTTAATCAGGAAATATTCCTGAGTTCATGCAAAGTAGCATGGACAGGCAAAACTGCTCAAATGTTTTGAAATTGTATGGGAAAAAAAGAGTGAGATCCTGTGGGTATGTTCTTTTGTTTGAGAATTCTTTGTTGTGATTTTCTTGCATGTTTTGACTTGAACTGAACACATTTCTTTGCCATCTCTTCCTTCAAACAGCTCATGTTTTGCTTCTGTTCTGTCTCACAGCTATTCAGTACTGAGAAGATTCTCCTTAGCTGATTTGCAAGAATATATTACATGTCATGTGTAGTATCCCCTGTAGGGAGATAAGCTTCTACAGATACATATATTGTTCATACTGAAATAGTGCCCACAGATTGCTCTGTCTTGTACTTTTGGTAGGTTGGTCTGTACTTCTAGAACAGTGCTATCTGTATTTCATTGTTTAACTGATGTTTCAAGCTGATTGGATAAGTCACTCAGATAAGCATTTTAACAAGATTTAATTTAAACTCCAAATTACATTTTCTTACACCATTAAGTGCCAGTTGCTACGTGAAATAATTCTGATTGAGATTAATTTTTTTAAGAATGTGTTTGAGGGAAGTATTACAAGTGTAATGAAGTGAAGTGTATTTAATCTTAGACATCTGTGCTACCTCCTTCTATACCAGTAGAATTTTGTTGCTTCCTTTGCATTTTTCTGGTTATTGATCGTTGCCTAATTTCTGTCATACACACAATAAACTGCATATGCAGTTTATTCCAGCACTAGATACCTATCCAGGCACAACTTTGACATAGAGAACTGCATTTTGAACATTTTACATGTTACCCTACAGAGAGAGACAACCCACGTTGAAAGGAAAGTTTTGGTACCTGGGCCTTCAGGGGAGAAACATGCATTCCAATCAAGGGACAAAGCTGCCTATTAAGCAGTGGTAGCAGCAATAAAAAACAGGGTTAAATTCCTGACCATCTTTCAGACTTCTGTCATGAACAACTTCAATTTTCTTTGCTCTTGCTTCCTCTTGTTTTTTTTTTTTTTTCTCCCATCTACCTGAATATTTTTCTTGCCATGCATTTGTTAAGTGCTGCCAGGAAGTTCTGCCTTCCTTTCAGTTGTGGTCTTCAGGTACTACTGGATACAGGTAAAAAAATAACATTATTTTTAAACAGGAATATTGGTCTAAGCAGAAGTGAGCTACCTTAGGGTTACATTTGGAATATGCAGTACAAGTTTGGCTACATTAGGAATGAAGAACACCAAGTGCAGCAGTTTTCAAATACCAGTGATTGTCACTGAACCTCATTCAACTAAGCGAGTGAGGAGCTCTAAGGTAAGGCAAATGATTAGCAGAATACTGATTTGGCCTAGAATGCCTAAATGTAAAGCTGTAATTCAGTAGCCAAACTAGTATTTCTATCTGTCTACCAACTCACTATAGGATTTTAAACCATTAATTCATGTTTGTACTGATCCAATTCCAGGTGCTCACTGCATATTAAGTAGCATGTATTTTAAAGGACGGTGTGTGTCTTAGCATCCTTGATAGGAAAGGGGAACTCAGAAGTTTTAGTCCTGGCACTGACTTTCACAGCATTGCTATGGACAAGTCACTTAACTTCTATCTGTGTCTCTTTAACCATAAAATAGAAATAGCAGTGCTTGTTTTCTTCCTTCTCACAGCAATTAAAAGAAATTTTAAGATTTGTGTAACTCTTCAGAGAATGTTAATTTAATATCGATTTAAAGTTTTAGCTGTATCCAAGAGAAACATGTTTAATGTTATATTTTGAGAAATTATTCACAGCACTTCAGAAATCTATTCTATTTGATATTATACCCAAGTAAAAATCTTCTCAAGGTAATAGAACACGTTACTTCCTTGTAAATAAGAAAGCAAATTAACTTGAGGGAAAAATAAAATGTGTTTATATTCTATGGAAAAGAAAACAAAAAAAGCACAAAGTTTTGATATTTCAATATTTATATGCATACTTCTGTAAACTATAGTACTGTTTTCAGAAGAATATGAGCATCTTGACCATTGTGTAGGCAAAAAAAAGAACAATACCAATGCATTTTAGAAATTTCTTGTCTGAAAATGAATGAAAACATTATTTGTGTACTTTTTCAAAGGATTGCTTATTGCTTACTTCTTTCCAGAAAGATATATTAGTAGTGAAGAGATTAATTTAGCCTCCAGCTGAAGAAGGGGACAGGATCAAGAGGAAGATTCTGGAAAGTTCATGTGGATTTTAACACATGTGAGCAGAGCAGGAATCTGAGGTCTACAGGTAGAGAGTAAAATATCAGTAAGATGTTGTAGATGGTTATATTAATGTAGAGTGAAAAAATTTCAGCCTGGAGCTATAAACACTTGAGAGAACAAGAAAGAATATATTGAGCAAGTAAAGTTGAGTCTTGAGTGAAAAGTACTCAAGATGACACTAAATGAAATTATCACAAATGTTGGCCCAGGAATAGCCCCTCTGTGTCAAAACTAATAGCTTTGTAATTGAAGTAATACTTAGAGTCTATGTTCTACAAGTCAAAAAGTTCAGTAGTGTTGCCTGCTGACAAATTGGTTTAAGCATAAGCTTGGTGAGATGATCTATAGCAATGTAAAGTTAGCTTTTAGTTCTGCTTAATACTAAAACTTGAGAATGTCAGAATAGGAAAATGTGGATCTAGTAGCTGAAAATTAGTATTCCAAGGAATTGTGTAGGTGAATACTAACAATATAAGCTAATTAGGCATCAGGAAATAAAATTTTTGAAAATCTTAAAATGTGCACTGAACAGCAGTCACTGGAAAGATTGAAAATCACCTTTATGAAAGAGGTGCTTGCATTTGAATATTCACTGAGCTGAACACATTAGTAAGTATAGTTTTACAAAATAGTAACTGTATTCTGGGGAAAACAAAAAAAAGAGGTAGTCAACATGACTTGATGAAAAGAGCTTAATTGACTGGAAAGAATCTACACCATTAGTTTTTAAATAAATAGGAGGAGAAAAGGAAAAGTGTTGTGGACTTATTTTTTAGACCCATTTCCAAAAACATAGAGATTTGAAAACTTAGATTTCAAATGAGATGTAAAGTTTGTTCTCTCATCCTTTCCTGTAATAGAGATTTAGTAAGTCATGTCCTGTGTACCTCTGCACAAATCCAGTCACACAAGTATTGCCAAAAACAATTTATTTTTGAGACTTAAACTAAAACAGCAACAGATTGAGGAACCAAGAGGGGATGGTTTTTTTTCATTCTGTTGCTGTTTAAAAAATTAAAAGTTTGAACAATTTTGTAGAAAAAGTTTTATTACTAAATACTAATGAGTATATTGTTCTTGCAGAGTTATATGTAGGTGCCTAAATTAGCTGTTGTGATTAATCCATTGTAGCTGCTGTGAATTAGAGGATAAAATCTTGCTGCTATTGAATTGAGTAATGGAAGTCCTGTAGAGTGCATACAATTAAATGCTTCGAGGATTAGGACACTTAGAAAATATTTAGAAAATTTGAACATCTATCTGTAAGATTTTGTTTGATGCCATGCTTGCAAAATGTAAAAATTTGAAAATTTACTGAACCAAAGTCAACTTCATCTGCTGTAGCTTATTGTAAGGACATTTACACTTTTCTGTAGCTCTGAAAATTCAATGTTGGAGTAACTGGTTTACTGGGGAAGAGTATAGGATAATGAGAATAGAGAGAGTAAAAAAATGGCACTGCTAAAAAAAAAACCATGGGAGTGGTTGGGCAGAAGATGCTGTAAATCAGGTTGTATATATGTGTCTTCTAGCAAACATTTTTAAAGCTACCAAACAATAAGGAGAAGAACCTGACCTGATTTTCAGAGGACTGAGCACTCACTGTTCCTGTTGACTTCAGAGAAAGCCGCAGGTCTCTGATTCTTGCTCAGTGACTTACTGCTATAAAAGGGCATCTTGCAGCATTCTTCAGACTAAACATTTGTAAAGAAGTAATCCAGTTAACAAAATCTAAATATAGGTTCAAGTTTCTTTTTCCATAACACTTTTTTCCCTCCAAAAAAGATAAAATCCTTTTAAACTAATGAAGATAATCGGAGTTAAAAGAAATACTCTACTTTTGTGAGCAAACTTTATGATTTTCTAGAAAACTTCTGCACTACTCCATTGAAGACTTAATGTTAAAACTATTTCTTTAAGAGCAGGAGAAGCACAGATTTTCCTGTTTACCAAACTTAAACGCTAATGCATTTAAGTACAGGATGGAAAATTTGTCATTTTTCAGACAAGCCTGGCAGTAGACAAGCAGATCTGGCCTATTTATCAGTCTTTTTACCAAACTCTCATGGAAATGTCTAGTTCTTCTCTTCTGCTCTTAGAAAAATTATGTTATTTATACTGCTGTGAACAAGAGGTGTTTTAATCCAGTGCCAGTCACCACTGAATGTGGAAGAAGCTAAATATTTTTAATTTCTCTTTGTAACTAACTGAAGTTATGTAGATCTTTAATGACCTTGAAAGTTAAATTCTGGTCAAATTCCACATGAATAGGAGTAACGTATCATTTGGGGTGAAAAATACCTCAAAATCAGCAAAATTTGACAGTTCTTGCTGAAAGTTCTTGGTATAAATCCATATAAAGTAATGTTGTCAAAGATCATTCTTGACTTTCTTTAATGGAGCACTAAAAAAAAAAATGGAAATGCACTGAAAGGCTTGAAAGTCTCACATACTTTTAAGTTTTCCCATCTTGGTCATGACCATATGTGGTTCAGGGAAGTTAATTTAAGAGTTGACCTGTGATTAGTAATAGAAGAAACAGTTTAAAAACTAATCCCAAAAAGTATAAATAATGAGGCTTGAACATTACTTTGTTCTTTTAATGAAATGGTGGCAATTTTGACTGGTAATAAGTAATTTATAATTAAATAAGTTTAATTTATTTTCAGTTAATATGTAAGCTGAATTCCAAGGAAGAGATATCTCAGTTGTGTTGCTTTCATTAACAGCTTTATAGTCAGTTCATCACAGTCATGAAACTGGAAATAACAACAACCAAAACAAAAGCAGAGAAGTTCAAAGTAAACACGATTCTGCAATTTTTGTTCATAGATAAAATAATAAGTTTTATCAAGGCAAATTTTGTAGATATCAGGATTAAAGATTGTCCTAAATTTGAACTGGGAAAAAGTGCATAAAAATGCTTCATCATATTTTCACTTAACCTTTAATGTCTGTGTTATATTGTGAAATCAAAAAAAAATATTAAAATCTGTTTAAAGAGCATAGTTTTTGTCACTCATAAAAAATGGAAAACAATTGCTCATAGATTTGTAGTGGGAGTCTGGCTTTTCATGGTAACAGTACCACATATAGAAAGACCCATGCAGAACATAATTTAAACTTGATTTTATGGATGCAGGAAACTGGCCTTTGAAGTGATCTCCTTGGAGACTCTATTTAGCATTCATAATATCTTGTGGAATAGTCTTCTTAATGTCTTACTTATCTAGTATCTAAAACATGTAAAATTGGGATTTATTTAAATCCTACTGGCATGTTACCATCTGTAGCATTGTATGGATCTGTATTTTTTATGACCATACATAATAGTTTATCCAAAATTACAATCAGTATTTTTTTTTTCCTTTGGATTAAGTTTGAATCCTTAATTATGAAAATGCAATCTGAAAGATTATACATATTTTCAAAAATGTGTAGACTTTAGTGCTGCCTATTTTTTAGAGTGTGTTTTAAAGCTATACTTCAGTCAGCAGTCTTTTATAATGTATGTTCTTAAATAATTAAAAAACTGTCCATTTTTGGGCTCCTCATTAAGATAAGATCACACCAAAGTGGTTGGGAGATGGAGAACATGAGGCAGAGGAAACTGGATCTATTTAGCTTGGAGAAGAACAGGTGAATACCTTATTACTATCTGCAGCTACCTGACTGGAGGATGCAGAGAAGATGAAGCCATGCTCTTTGCAGAGGTGCACAGTGATAGAACAAGAGGAAATAGAGAAGTTGAACACATGTGATTTTGTTTGTATAACAGGGAGTGATAATTCACTATGAAGGATGGCTGAACACTGGAGCAGGATCTCTTTACTTGGAGGTCTTTCAATGCAGTGAGATGTGTTCCTGAGTAACCTCATCTGATTAGACTTGCTTGAGCAAGGAGTTGACTAGAGTCCCCTGAATTTCCTTTTCTGCCCAAATTATTCTATATTTATAAGCTAAAATAATAGAAGACAGCAGTGGAGAAACATGTATGAAGTCATGTAACTCAGTTCACTGCCAGGTGAGGAATTTTCTTTGCTGAAACTACTTTAAAATAATGAAGTCTAGGGTGAAATGAATCAAACTTCAGCGATTCTGCAGAGTAAAATACAGTTTTGTTCTTAAATAAGGAGTTTCTAGGTTGTTTGCCGTTTTGTTTGTGGGTTAGGGTTTGTTTGTTTGTTTGTTTGTTTCTGAAAGCCACTTCCTTGGTTCCTAGGACTGCTTGGTCAATTTATGAGGTGTTAACTCCTCCATGCTTATAGCAATGTAAGTGCTTACATTAGCTCATGCTGTTTACATATTCAGTGTCTCGGCAAGGAAGGAAGAGTCTTTGGAATCTTGTTGAATGACCAAGGTTTGAGAAGTGCAGTGCCTCAGCCTGTGTCTTAGAAACTGGTGAAGCATATAGCAAAAGGAACATAATCTGGTTAAACTATGTACAACTGGAACTGAAATATTGAGGATATAGAGTAGGAAATGAGAAAGAAAATGTGAAACCATTTCTTTCATTCAATGCAGCATTTGATATGGAAGCACAAGGACAATACACAGCCCAGGCATTAGAAAGTATTGAGAATTTCCTCTTTAGAAGTTGTTTACTTAATCTTTAACTATTTTATTCTTTGGAAGTTGTTTTCTTAATCTTTAACAAATATGATGAATATGTTATTCGTTACTTCCAATAAATGCTCATGTGCCCACTTGCAAATTTAAATAACATAATGAGCACCATTCCAATTAATTAACATGTGTATATAAGCAATGTAAGTTGTCTGAGTCAGAGAAATAATTCCATTGTAGCTTCCAGGGATTGGCAATGAAATACTTGTTCTGAATACCTGGCATAATACTGTTTCCTGTTCTTTGAAGGCATAGCAATACTCATGGTAACTGTGGTAATGCAAACCTATTCTAATCCAAGGATTCTCAGCCTTTGGCATCCGTATTCAGATGTTGAACAGTCTGACTCTGGAAGTGAAGAATGAAGGCTTATGTTACAAATCCTGACCAGAACTGGTACTCAACCAAAGCCTCCCAGGCAATACTGGGAGTCATTTATGTCCATTTTCCAAGAATTGCTCTGGAAGCAGATGTAAGATAACCTCTTAGAGACTGATGTTTTTGGAGGATGATAAATTAGCTGTTTATCTCGTTTTGGTGCAGACATTGGTAAAAATGGGAACATGTACAAAACAGCTTCAAATACAAAATTAAATAAAATAATATGACCTTTTTTTCTCAGGTAGATGAAATATTGAGGTCTTTACTGCTACTTGGAAATATTTTTATAAGTAATGCATGAAATATTTCACTACAGTAGTCTAGTGAGATGAGAATTCTGTTTCAGCCTGTAGAAAAGATCTACAAATAGCATCATGAAAGTGACTTTTAACTAGATTTCAAAGCACACAAGCCATGGATGGTAAAGGAAAGACAACTCTTTGTGAGTTCACGAGTATGTACATCTATAGCCAAAATTACGTTTCCTTTTAAATATGCTAATATTTAGAGTTAAGAGATTTCATAGAAAAGTCTTCTATTAGAGACTTTATAGAAAAATCTTATTTATATGCTGGGAAACTGTCATGCTTGTAATACTTAAAATACTTTTCTAGTCTATATGATTCTCATATAACTAGGCCACATATAATTAAACCTATAATGCAATCCCAAAGCATGACTTTTTCAGTCAAAGAGTCTTGGTTTTACTATCCTGTTCAGGGTCCCCTTTGTTAATCAGCCATTTGGGCCAAGTTAAGTGGCTTTCACATGTAACTGATCTTTGTAAGAGGCGCAGAAAAGAACTTGCCTGAGCCTTAATAGCTTTAATTATAAATACCACTAACCTGTGGCTTCAAATCACATTATGGTTTGTCTCCTTCTCTTGCTTACTCCTTTTGCTTCAGCTGCAAATGCCCTGAAATAGTGGCTGCATTTTTTTGCACAGTAATTTGTATGTGATGTGTAATACAGTGGAAACAGCTCTGGTTTAAGGTTATAAAGAGTTAGGAGTAGACAGAAATAGGCATAGGGTATGGCTTTATAATAGCTGTGACATACAAGTAATTTCTGGGTATATAGTGCACAATTTCAGTGTTCTAGGGTGACTCATTAATTATTTTGATTTTGCTAATGATGATTTCTCCATGGTATTGATAGGCACTGACCAGACAGATACAATGCAGTAATGTGTGCCCAGAGAGCTGACATGATGGAAATAAAATCAACAGGAAAGTGTTACCACCACAGTAGAGCTTCTGTGAGGATAAAGTCATTAATGTTTTAAACACATTTGAGGATTATCAGATAAGGGCCACGATGTAACTGTGAGGTAATAACATATATATGTGTATTCATAATGTAAAATACATTAGTGCTTTTCTGTTTCCATTAGCTGTCTTATGTATGTTAAATATTTTCCATGAGGAAATTAGTCCTCATTTCCATTCTGCACTGGTATGAAATTTTCAAATTTTACTTACATTAAGGTAGGATCTGATGAGTATTCTCTTCCAGAATTAAAAACTTTGCTTTTAAATTGTAAAATAAATCCATATGGAATATTGTTTTTGGAGAGTAACTGTGAAAACTATTATTAATAACCAGAAAAGAACTGTAAAAATCTTACAGTTATTTTTAGGGACAACTCTTTGTAATAGGGAAAATAATACTAAAAATGTTGTGTAATTTAGCATGGAAAAGTATTTTTTGACTCAGTAGGAATTTCTTACATATTTCCTTGCTACCTGCTTTCATTCCCACTTTGATATATGAGGAGGCATTCTGTCAGCTCAGACAGACACTCTGACAGCTATACTTTAATGATTTCCATGGAAAGTTTTGCAAGGAAATGCATGTGCTTCTCCTTATTTTCCCTTCCTCCTCATTTGTGCTCAGGAGAGGGACAAGGGAAATCTCAAAACCATGGCAAAATCTTAAGTGGTGCCTTGTTTTAGGGAACAATGTGAATCTCCTGAGACTTTCTTCACCTGTAAGATCTTCAGCCTTTTGCAGAGAGTGCTGAGGGCTTGTAAGTATACTCCAAAAGGCTGCTACTTCTGAAAACCTAGTATCTATGGTCCTGGTGTTTTCGTTCTGCCCGAGAAGTTCTCTGGGATCTTAAAAACCACAACCCTGCTCAAAGACTCCTTTTCCTTTTTTCATGGTCTACAGTAGCCTCTCAGAAAGCTTTCCAGGGTAAGTCTATGCCTCTCTCCCTTGGCCATGTTTTGTATGTGAATTTGTTTCCCATACTTACCTTTTAGGTTCCTTTAAACAAGTACAGAAAACTTAAATTTACTTTCAGTCAATTACCTTGCCAGAGACTTCCAGAAGATGCAATCTAGGATTCAAGGAGAAAATACTTAAATGTGGTAGATTCACTTCTTCCTAGCAATCTTTGGGCATCTGGAGAAAATGTGAATGGAGCCCTGGTGCCCTGCTGAAATGGCATTTTGGTGAATTGCCTTGATTACATCCTCATAAAAATACTGGAGATGGCTTATTTCCCAAAGGTTTACTGGGACAATTGAAGTCATCTGATGTCGTGATATTTTGAGTAACTCCTACAGAAGTTACTGGCAATACATCAGCATCTCATAAGAACTAAAATTTGGACAGGTATATGTTTTATAGTTGATGCAAACAGGATGTGTAAGGTCCCTGCTTATTGTATAAGTATGTGAATAATAATGGTCATATTTTGACACATAATACCTTGTTCAATATTGTTTCAGACTCTCTGTGCTGATCAATAATTGTCTAATCTCTTTGTACTTTTGGGCGCCAGGTTCAGACATGGCTTGATTTCAGTTCAGTACTGAATGCCCATATGATTCTGATTTAGATACTCAGTGCTTTTAAGAGTTATGTGGTAACTGATGGTTCAGATATTTTCCACTCAAGATTATTTCTCAAGTAGAAGAGGCTTTAACCACTAGAACTAGTAGACTTACAGGTTGAGGGACAGATCTACTTCTAGATTTGCATTGTAGGCAGAGGCTTTCATTAACAATATGGGCTAAAAAGGTAATTCTCTTGAGTTTTCTGCTTTTCCTGATAAGTTTTTTCCCTGGCCATTTTTATAGTCTGTGAGAAGGAGAGAATCTCCCCTAATTGAGGCGTTATACAAGTTACAGAAACACTAAAAAATTTTGAAAACACTGTTCAGCTCCATTTTGTTTTGCATCAGTTGTTAGAGCTGGTGGACTATCTAATATTGATTTGGAAAAGAAGTATTTTACAGTCTCACTGCATTTTCTCTCAGCCTTTTTTTTATGAAATTGAGGAAAACAGTTGTGATGAGTTGACTCTGGCTAGATGCAAGTGCCCACCAAAGCTGCCCACCAAATCGCTCCTCAGCTGGACAGGGGAGAGGAAGTATAATGAAAGGCTCACAGGTTGAGATAAGGACAGGGAGGTCTTTCAGCAATCACTGTCATGGCCAAAACAGACTCGGCTTGCAAAAAAGTGAGTTTAACTTATTACAATCAGAACAGAAAACAGTAGTGAGAAATAAAAACTAAATTTTAAAACACTCTCATCTACCCCTCTCATCTTCACAGGTCTTTTACCTACTCCCCTCTCTCAGCCACTCCACGGCACAGGGGGATGCAGAATAGCAACTATGATCATTTCATCACAGATTGTTTCCTCCCTCTCAGGGGCAGAACTCGTCACACTCTTGCCCTGCTCTAGTGTGAGGTCCCTCCCACAGAAGGCAATTTTCCATGAACTTCTCCAATGTAAGCCTTTCCTATGGGCTGCAGTTCTTAATGAACTGCTCCAGTTTGGGATGACCTTTCCATGGAGGCAGTCCTTCAGGAGCACACTGGTCCAGCATGGGTCCTCCACCAGGTCACAAGTTCTGATAGCAAACCCGATCTGTTGTGAGCAATTCTATTTCCATGGCATCACAGGTCCTGCCAGGAGCTGGCTCCAGTGTGGGCTTCCCACAGGGTCACAGCCTTCTTCAGGCATGCACTTGCTCAGGTGTGGGTTCCTCCCTGGGCTGCAGGTAGATCTATGCTCCTCCATGGCTGCAAGGTCAGGTCCTCACTATGGGCTCCACCACAGGCTGCAGAGGAATTTCTGTTCTGGCATCTGGAGCACCTCCTCCTCCTTCCCTGGCTACGATGTCTGCAGAGCTGCTACTCTCACATATTCTCCCTCTTTCTTTGGCTGCTGTGGCACAACGGTTTTTTTCTGCTTCTCAAATATCTCAGATATCTTGGAGATGGGTGCTGAGGGCTCTGTTGGAAATGAGAGCAGCTTCTGGCACCTGTTCAGTGAAGCCACTTCTGTAGCCTCCCATTACCAGAACCTTGCTGCACAAACCCAGTTCAGTCATTATGCAAATTCCTTTGTGCTTCACTCTCAGCATGGTACACTTCAGAGACTCAGAACTTAAATTCTTGAATGAAAATTCCTGTTTCAGAGAAGCAGATAAATGCAATTCCTTCCTTTACTCTCAACTACAACATCAAAACTGGCACATTGGTTTCACAATACTTTTTGAAATTGAGATTTTGAAATACAGTTACACAGTGAATCTTAATGTTTCCTAAATTTAAGTAGAGAAGTATATTGCAATCCTCTAGAATATATTTACATGGAATTTTTTAATAATGTCATCATAATAATGTCATCATAAGTTAGAGTGAAGCTGAGATGTCAGCTGCTGAAGCATTCTGTGGTTTGTCTAGATTCCTAATATTTGAATAGTTTGATAATAATGTTTCAAAATTATTTCTATTTAGTATTTCAAAAACATTTCTTCTCTACATAGGCTTAGATACTGTCCTTGGAATCACTACCAAACCTAAGTTTTTTCTTGATGTCTGTCAGGTTAAACTATATTTAACTTATAAATTGAATCCTTTATGTCAGTGTTTGCTAAGCTGGCTGCTGGCTGCTCAACTCTGAACTAAATTTCAAGCTGAAAAGGTTTTAGAAGAAATGCTCTTGGGCTGGAGTATGTGGGAAACAGGGTTGTAACTGAGAAAAAAAGTTTTAATTAAGTTAAACCAAAGGAATGTCTGTGACTCTATTCTTTTTGTTTAAAACAGAGATGCCGAGTACAGAAACAAGAAATATTCTTTTTTAGTCTATCACTTTCCTTTTGTTTCAACTTGTATGATTTTCTATGAAGATTTAAAAAATAAAAATGATAGATTTTTTTTTGTCTCATTTACAGGAAAAGGAAAAAAAAAATAACTGATTTAAGCTAATACACATTTTGTGAATCAGTAATCAGTATATCATATCTGCCACAGACAAAAGTTAATGTGATCTGAAAATCCCCCTGGCATAGTTTCCTTTCTCTTTTGTTTTTTCTGTGGAACCTACACATGCCCTCATGGCATATATGACTACATCTCTGCTCTCATTTCAAAACTCATGGTTGCTTTGCTTTTCAGATGCAGGACAGATCACTCATATCAGAATCTAGCAGAAAATGCTTTTAATATTTTGTGGTTGGTATGCCATCAAAGCTTGTGGCTGTAAAAGAAACATACTAAAGGATGAATGACAGTATTTGGATTTCATTATTTTCATTTGTGCATATTTGACATTTGTATTTCTCTGAAGACTTCAGCATGATGACTTCTCTAAAAACTGTTGTTTTTTTCTCTAGAAACAAATCTGTGTATATATGGATTGAAATTAGACTTGTTTTATTATGAAGTAGAATGTCCATGACAGTTAGCATGATTCTGGTTGTTGCTTTCGTTTTCCTCTCATAAATAGTCAATCAACGTGCTTCTGTATGGAGCTATGAGAGGAAGTTTCAAGGAATAAGACTCATGCAGACTGTTGCCAGCCTCTTGGGATAGAGCTCTGGTCAGAATGCACAGCTCAGTTTAACCCATTACTTGTCTTCTGATACTGCATTTGAAATGTGAAGGCAATTAGTTTAACATTGTGCAGATACAAGGGATAATTATGCCTTGCAGTACTGCTGAAATCTCCAAAGATCATTCATACCAGGATCCTTGAAACGTTGATTGCTAACATGTAATAAGTGACAAAAGAATTATACACAGGAAAACAATAATTATTGAAAAAAATCATAAATTTTCTTAATGATATTTACTCATCACCTCTCTATGATAGAACTTTATGTTACTTGTTGTAACAGGAAACTGGGCTGCGTTTACTCTAAAAAGCAGTTGGTTACTCATAAATGTATTTGCACGATTGTTATAATATTTGTGGCATGAAACATAATACTTATGCAAGTGACCATGAAGACATGATTGTTGAATAGTGAATTTTCAGTCTTTGCTTAGTCAGTTGTGTGACACTGTATGATGCAATTGACATTCAGATAGTGAGGCTAAGCCTGCGTGGTGGTTAGCTGCGTGAGATCGAATTAGCATCCCCCAGTCATGGAGATACCTGCTGTAACAGTTGCCCTGATTTGAATCTAATCCCAGGAAATAGCACAAGAGGAATAATCCATTCAGCAATGCTTGTTCTACAAAGAATATTTTCTTCTCTAATTCAAAACTTGCTAATGTTGGCCATTCTGTATGATGTTTAGTCAGTACTGATGTTGTATGATGCTAAATCATGCAAGAATTAAAGCATTTTTCATATGTTCTTTAGAAACGATGCTAGTACTTCTGAATGTGAACCGAAACGTAGAAGTTTGAACAAATTGTCCCATATTGACAGTCCTGTTGGTCTGAGGACATTACGTTCGTTATCTTTTTATTCAGCTTAATCAAGACTGTTGCATTTCCAGGATCTAGTGAACAGAGCTCCTCAACCAGATAAAATACTTCATAAAATATATCATGCTTGCTTTTGTAAAGATTACTGTATTTTAAGGTAATGGGATAGGTTCATTAACTTCATTAAATTTCCAGTAACTGAACTTCAATTTACTGTGGCTTTTGCTAATGAAAACAGAGCTGTATCTAGGCTGTGGTGCCTTTATTAACTTCCAGATAATACAAATGTTTCTCCTGATTCGCAAGTTTCTCCTATATTTAACTCTTTTACTGTTGAGATATGTGTTTTGTAGCCATATATAGGAAATACGTCATATTTTGCATTTCATGTCTGCAAGTAAGTTTAAGAACTTCAATACTGAGATCATTGAAACTCATTTTAGAGTTAAAATCTGCAGCTAATTAAAATACAAAGAATATTATGAAACCAGTCAAGACACTGTTATGTCCTTCTGTGGCTCTCCCACTCTCATTACTGGTGACAAAATGCTTTGAATTTTAAGTAGAGTGTTGTCGCCTATTTTTACTAAGCTTAATTAAAATCCTTGGGTTACTTATATAGTACTGAAGAAATTGCAAAGGACTTACTGTAAATACTGACAAGTTTTTTAGACTGGAATAATTGAGTCCATCAGTAGTGTCACATAGAGAAACATATGAAGACAGTAGTATAGAAAGTACTACTGATTTGTGGTTTTTTTTTTTTTTGCTTTTATTTAGACAAAGATCCCTATTCCAAAAGTAGTAAACTTCCAAAACCAATGAAGCTTTTAAGATAAGTGAAAGGAGATAACTTACATTACTGGCTAAATCCTCATAGTATCTGGGTAGAAATGCCAGTCAGAATATCCATCCTGGTTTTACTGATAACTTTGTCTACTGCATACATCAGTATGGGAGGGCAGATAAATTTTATTTGGTTGCTTTAGTAGACTGCTTGTGCTTTTGGAAAATGACGTGAGATTTATTGAAGGCTTTGAAAAATATCTCTTTTTTATTCTTAGTCCCCTATACATGTTTGAAATACTTTTCATGTTTTAAATAAAAACACCACATTTTCTCTCTTAATTATGTGGGTTCTATTTTTAAATGGTCTGATGGTACATAGAACTTAAGTAAAGGGAAAAGTACGTTATTGTCTAGTAGATATTGTGAAAGTTCCGGTAAGTTAATTTTCAGTTCCGGACTTTTATGTTATAATGAATCTTCTTGTATGTTGTTTTTTTTAAAGATTTTTTTTTTTTTCTTTCAAGAGAACACATAAACCAGAAGCCTTTAAATTACTCCTGGAAGGTACATGTTGAACATTTTTCCAAACTGAAAAAAATCAGACTTCTGTATTTGGCTTTTTCACAGGAGAGAGAGAGGGCTCCCAGGGCTGTCCCACTCCCAGCAGGTTTCCTGGGCTGTGCTGGGGTGGCTGGAGACAAGGGAGGCCGTCAACAGAGGATCCCCAGAGCTCAGCCTAGGCTGTCAGGATTCTCGCTGTGTGCCAGAGGAGGTCACGTTTGCTGAGATGGAGCATTTCCATGAACCTCCTGTGTTACGTGTTTGTGCAACTAGTGGAGAATGGGGATCTCTCCCTTCAGGTGATCTTAGAGGAACTAAGGCTTTCTAATCCAGGCTGTCCTTCTGTCCTTTTTTGAAGCAGTTTGTGGAGTTGAGGAGTCATCCTTAGTTTGCTTAGAGGAGAAAAGGCTTATGATTTCTTAGCACTGCTCAAAAATCCTGGATCAACCAACATTGTCAGAGAATGCCATAACTTAATGTCCAAACACTTAGGGAACTATCCTGGGAGACATCAGTATATGATGACCTACTTTTGTGACCTTGACTAGGCAACGTGCCAAGGTCAGTCTGTGTGGATTTCTGGCTTGACCTCCCTGAAACTGAAGTCCAAGTTTACTTTCGAAACTTCTTGTATAGTCAAATGTGGAGTCAGAGACAAAGCTACCCTTCTTCATTAGGTACCTTTACCTAACTTAAGACTAGATTTCTGATTTTCAGCTGGCTAAAGACAGGTGAGATGACTCCTACTGCCAATCCCTTGGTACTAATCCCTTTTTTCCCCATCTTAAAAAGAATTATACTGTGATTTTATACTTTGCAGAATAAATGTTTATTTTTATCTTATTGTAAAAGTTTTAAATTTTATGACATTTAGACATCTTGATAATGGGGTTCTGCAGATACTCAAAACAGACAGCAAATTATCCCTTAGTGGCTGCATTTTTTCTAGATCCACAGTTTGCTTGGGTTGGGCAGAAATGTTGTATTTCTAGTCATTTGTCTACATACAATTCTTGATAGCTCTAATAGTATTCCTGATACAAGTTGTGTTATCTGAGATATAACATACTTGATTCACTGAATATCCCAGGATTTTGGGAAGAGTGACTTGGATTTAAATACATGAAGATAAAGCTCATTCTGGTTTATTGTTTATTACTGGTGAGAATATTTGGCTACAATGTGAATGGGAAAGCTGTCTTGCATAAGGTGATTCATTAAGTGATAGTATTTTTTTCATCTACCAGTCCAGATAGACGTTTTAACCCACTGATAACTTCTACTTGAAAAATAAACTGCTATTGATATTCAGTGGTAGTCCTCCAGTAAATAAGGAAATCTGTACAGTAGCTGTAGAATATGTGTACTTGTCTCTGATGTATGCTGAACTGAAACTCACTGAATGCTGTTAAGGTATTTTTTGAGAATCACATGGGAATATGTAGAACAGAGATGTGTAGAACAGAGATTGTGTGTCTATTAACAATGTTAAAATACTGAATATCCATTTCAGGCTATGTATGGTACGAGGACTACTACTTTGGTGAGTAAGAAAAGTTCTGTAGAAAACATTACTCACATGATGAGATTGTGCTTGTCCTTAATCATATGGTAAGGTCCAAAGAAATACCTTTCAGTACATCAGCTGACCTATCTGGAAAAAAAGAGCAAGGAGTTGGGCATACAGATTATTCTTCAGATATAAAGTGGGTCATTTAATTTAAAACTAACATAATGTACATGCTCATGAAACTCAAGTAAAAGTGTAATAAGCAGTGCTAGCTTTAGCTTTCATTAAGGAGAGAATGGGTTTCTGTGCAATAGGAATGTTCTCATGACACAGATTTTTATGGTTATTTAATACTAGTTTTAAGAGTGTGGTGGATTTTTTTTTAATTTGTATACAGTAATAAAGCCTGTTGAGATCTTTATACCTATAACCATTTGTTCCTTTCATTGGAATCAGCTCCTGCCTTTGGAACACTACAGTACCACTGTAAAAGTGAAATATATATTTCATAAGTGTAAGGCAGTATAAGATAGAACGATGTGTTGGTTTATGTGTAAATTGATTTGTATTTTTAAAGTAGTGAAAGGGCTTTTTGCTGGGTTTTGGGTTTTTTTTTTTGAGCCTTTACATTGTAGGTTAAAAAAGCTGAAGGCATATGGTAGCAATTTTTTAACCTCTCTACATGAGGTGCTTGTCAACGGAGGTCCATACGTCCAAAGCTAGTTAATAACAGCTGCAGGCCAAAGTTCCTTTAAGAGCTATTGCCGTGTTCCAAGATTCTCAAAGACTTTGAACAAGTGAAGTTGGCCACAAGGGAAAGCAGCAGGTCTGCATTCTGCTTGTTAAGTGAACCCTGTTTGAACAGGAAAAATGTGGCAGAAAGACAGAATTTTCATGCTATAAAACTTGACCATAAAATATCAGGTAGGACTGACTAGTAAGCTGCCGCAGTTTAACCTAAACCAACCCTTTGCCTCGATCTAATACTTTATTTTGCCGATTGCTTTAATGAACATATTTAAGGAATTTAAGGGTTTTTTTTTTAAGGAAAGTTTGGAAGACTGACTATATAAAGTACTTTTTCTTTTTTTTAAAGAATTCAAAGAATCCCAATACATAGTAATAAATTTCTGTTTGTGTTTACATTTTGTATCTATAAAATAAGAAGTAGAAAGGGAAAAATGTATGTGAAGAAGGAAAAATTATAATTCTCTTGACCTTGTGCTATTTTCTCAGTTTTATATTCATTTCCATTTTCCCCATTTTCTTTTCAAAGCTGTAGTGATTTATAATTAAGAGAATTCCCTCCAGACAGCTTTCCATGCAGTTTGTAGTTGCTTTGCAGTCTGGAAGAAGTCCAGACTAAAAATGTGAAATCACTTTCTCAAAAGATATTGTCTGTGTAATTTTGCTTATTGGTTGAAAACCGTCATGGTATATTAAAGCCCTTATCAGAAAAAGCTCTGTAGAAGCATTTAGAGGGAACAAGACTGGTTGGTTATCTGCCAGTAATAAAGTATTAATAAACAATACTCATCATTGTTGTTCAAGTAGAATATAAGGCAGGATGCTTGACAGAGGATATGTTTTGTGCTCTACACCAGAATGGTGCTGGATCAAAATCTGAGATTTGCAATGCATTTCTCGGACGCTGAGTGCCCCTAGGTGGTCACAACTAAAAGTACAATAAGAACTGCTCATCTGGTTCCTGCTAATGGACAGCTAACCTCTGCTGGGGACAGGGTGCTAGTCTCACCCACTGTGGCACATTTTTGGGAGGTGCTACTATTAAAGAAGCGCTTCTCTTCCTTTGATAAATCTCTGCTTTACAAGAGAGCATTTGTGTGGCATTAATTTTAATCTGGAAATTGCTGACATGCTGAAGTGGCAGTCTATCATTACTCGCACTTATGGCTCCAATTTAGCCCTTGTCATTGCAGTTGTCAGCATCAATTGGGGATTAGATGGAATTATGGCATGCGGAGTGGATGGTCAGTTTATCACTACTACTTTTCAATCCTTTAAAAACTCAGTCTTTTTCTTTTTTTTATCAAGCCCATTGATACAATTTTGTTACTGCTTCTCAGATTTTTTATTTATGTGAAATGTTTTGGGGATAAATTTCTTCTGGCATTGATTTTGGATTCTTCTTGTTGTATTTCTGTACTGTATGTCCAATACATAGGTAATTAAATGATGCCAAAGTGGTACCACTTCTAAAATACACATTTCTCATGTCATACAGTTGTTTTGAAAATGCTCACTTATAATACACTAATCCTCAGACGAGATACCTATTGTAAGACTTATCTTTCCAAAATCAACACAAGTTTGCCATTGCAGGGGAAGAAAGTACAGTACAAATAATGGAAATATGATTTCCAAAGATTGTAGAGCCAATCCCAAGTGGTAAGGTTTTTTTTTTTTTATACCAGATAATGGAATACTACATAATAATAGAATTAATTTTTATCTTAAGAACAGTATGTGAGAAAAGAAAGTTAGTTTTTTACGAGCATAGACATTTCTTCAGGGAAGGAGGAAGAAAAAAAAAAAGTAAATCTTTTTCTTGCTGTCTGAGAATTCTGGTGTGTTTGCTTCTATGGTAACCAATTAGCCAGAGCTTATTACTCATGTAAAACAGGAACTGTTTGCATTTTTAAAACCTTCATTTGCAAAAAAGCATGTCTAAATGATAAAGTTAAATTTCTTTCCCAAGACCACAAGTTGTCTTTGTAGGTAGAAACAACTAAGTTTACAGTTTAAAAGGCAAGGGAAAAGGCGCTCCTAGGCAGCAGCATCCATCCACGCTGAAAGCAAATATTTGTTTTTGGAGCAGAGAATGGCTGTCCCCAGAGCAGCCAGCTTAGCAAAAGCAGGAATGGAAGGACAGAGCTCATCTTTTATGGAAGTCAGATAAATTTCATGCTCTTTAACATCAACTGTGACTGCAGGCTTTTCACTGAAGCCTGGCTCCTTCCCCAGTGTGAACAAAATAGGAAAAGTGATTAAAGTTCACTCAGTACTGGACAGCAGGAGGCAACCGCTCTGGTATCTTCAGCCGAGGGAGAGGGCTCTTTAATAAGACTTGTGAGGCTTCTTTGAAGAAAAGAAATAGGACTCGTAGGGCCTATAGATGCCCACACTAACATTCATTCATTTCCTGTACTTCATATGGCTTCTTTGACATGTTGTAATATTGTCATCTCCTTCATTAAAATGTTCATTATGAAAGGGGAAAGAGAGAAAATGTAACTGTTAACCAGAGTCAAGGGTCAGCAAGTTCTACTGTGAGCAAAGGGCTCAGACATGCCTTGGGATATAGTGGCAACTCTGGAGCAGTTGTGACAGACAGACAGAAAAAGGAAATGCAGATCATGCAAATTGTCCTGTTTAGAGTCTTGTCTTGTGACAGACGTGTGTCTTGAGTATCCTGAAATGTCTTGAAAGACTGAAGTGGTTAGGACATCTTTCTAGATCTGCCTTTTGGCTTTTTCCCCTCTGTCTGTGCCTCTTTTTCTGTTTCTCCATTTTTTAAGTTGTGCAATCAGTATTCACACATTCTTATAACTAATAGGATTAGAGGCATTGCAAAGGGATTTGAACAAGATAATTAGTTTACTGCTTAGCCCACAAAAACAGGCAAAACCCCTCTGAGAAAAGGCAGACAAAATGGGTCAGAAAATGTGTGGGAAATGAGGTAAGACCTCTCAAACAAGGCCTCAATCAGCTATACCATTATGAAAGGGTCTTAGAGTATTCATTCGTTACTGCAGGCTGTTGACATTTTGGCTTGGCCACCAGAGATGTCAAGGAAAGAGACTGAGCTGAGCAACGGGAAGTTTTGCTGTACACCACAGAGTCTGATTTAAGTGCTTAAATGTAGCTTCATGTTCTTTGCCATCAGGCCACATAGAGCAATGCTGGAAAATCCAAGCACACAGCCTCAAGTGCTTTCCAAAGCTGAGGCTGTAAAGGAAAAGCTTCTTGTAAACCTTGGGCTAGATCATATGTTCAGACAACTGAAGCATTGAGTGATGAGACTTATTTTATTATTATGTTCAAACCTCTAACTGGCAGAGTTATTTAAAGCATAAATTTTCTAGCAGTGGGCTGAAGGGTTTAATTTAAATATGTATTGTAAGCCCTCAGCTCCCCTGTCCCCCTTCAGTGATACCAATATGATGCATGATTTACTAATTGATGGTACTTGGTTTCCAAAGAAGCAGCACAAAATACTTCAAAGTTCCTGTCTTTTTTTTTTTTTCATTCTTTCTTTCTTTCTCCTGTGAAACTTGTATGAACCACCAGCCTGATCAAAGCTGCCAGAAGTTGTTAGGAGACATGTCGACCTGGGCTTGTCTGTGTATGGTAACTTAGAGGTGCCTCTTCTTCAGTGGAAGAAACAGCAGGAGCTGCTCTAATGAACTGTCCAGAAGCTCTATTTGCAGTGTATATACAACCAGAGGTGAGAAGAGGTTAATCCATAGGGGAACTAGTTAGGAAAGAAAAACGAAAAATACCAGGGAGTTGTATGACCAAAATTCAACTTGAAGTCAAAAGATAGTTGCTGACATTTTCTGTGTCCTTTAATGAAACTCTCCCTTCAATCTGTTACTTTTTGTGTCAGCCTATAAGTTGTTTCAGTTACAGCTGAATGCCTGATGTACAATACAGATTGTGATGTTGCCTATTGCAAATTGACCTCCCATTCATTTTAAATACTTCTATCTTATTTCTTAAACTTAAAATTAGTCTTGTTTTATTTCAACATAGGAATTTATTAATGTAACCTCTGTATTCTCATAAATTTACAGAAGACAAAGACATTCACTATTGAAATGTACATACCTTGTAGTAATATAAAATCCATGTACTGTAATCCTAGTTGTTGTGATTTTCTGCATTAAGTGCATTTACCCCAGAGTTTTATCTTGGTTTTATTTAAAAAAAAAAAAATCTATTGGGTTCCCTGTGTTATTTAAATGGTTTTTTCTGCTTTCTCTTCAACTGCAAGCTCAAATGTCATCTCTGCCTCAGACTGGAATATCTATTTTGTGTTAATTATCATTGTATGTATGGAAGAAGGAATTATGAATGTTGAAAACACTGTGGAAACAGACCCCGTGAGATATTTGATGGTTCTGCAGGTCAGGTGTTGTACCATACATACATTTACATACATGGTTGTTTATTTCCCACTGGAAGTGCGACCCTAATTGAAAAACAAAACAAGAAAACTCGACAACAAATATGCAAGAGATGTCTATATAAGAATCTTCTTCCTGCTCTGTTTAAAAAGAAGTATTAATCAGTATTATAAATTATATATATCTGTAAAGAAATTTTAGCTAGGTTCAAGTAAAGGGAAAGCTAAAACAGAAATTGAAGAGAATAAAAAGTAAAGTTCATCAGAGCATTCTTTTTAAGCATAAACTTACACAGATTAATAAAATCAATATGACTGACAAACATACTTAGGATTTATTTTGTGTCGTTGTGCTGATTTGACTGCTGACCTTGTTTTTTTGGAGGACTGGGATCTAAAGTTTGATTTAGTTTAGGGTTATTTAACATCTCTTTTCAAGTCTACATTTCTCTACGATTGTTTATGTTTCGTTAAACTGCTCAATTAGTACAGCTCATCAAAACATTTCTGGACATATTTTCCCTTCAGATATTTGTGTAATACAACAGTGAGGAAAATCTGGCTTATTTTCAGTATTTATAGTCATGGATGGGAAGATGGTGAAGAGAGGGCAGAAGAGATACAGAAGAACTGAAAAAAAAAATTCTGCAGACTCAGGGCTTAATGAGATATTCTGTATCTCTACAGAATGCTGAATGTGATCTTTCCATTTTCACAGATTGCAAACCTTTCATTCTCACCCACGGTCTAGTTTAAATTGATACTACGGGAAAATATTTGAATATTTTTATCCTTGTCTGGAGCAAATATTTATAGATGTATCCTCAGGACTTCTTGATCCCTTTGACAGTTTTAGTGTATTTCTAGTTTGAGTGTCTGAAGCACACAGTACCAATGCAGTCTTAGTTTCAAGTCTTGAATTTACTGTATCACTTCCAATGTATACTTTAACTATTTTTGATTCTTCCTAGAAGATCTGCCACTTACCATTCTGTCCTTGTTATCACAGTTCCTGTGTTATTCTGCAGGGATTCAGACCTAACACAAAATTTTGAAATATAATATGATCTTGGTCAGTCCGCTTGAAATACTGACCTTCTGCCCCAAAGCTTTCCTCTACTGAGGCTAGGAGCTGAAGGAGATTTCTGTCTAGGAAAAAAATCCTTTAAATGTTGTCATACGGAGTACTAGGGAGAAAAGCGTGAGGACTTTGCAGTTTCAGAATGAAAATCCCTGTGTTTTTTACAGGACTAGCTGAAATCTTGGCAAGATCCACCTTCACTTCCCAAAGAAAACCCAAAATATTGTTAAATATAAAAGATTTTTTTGATAAGGGAATGTACATGTCCCAGTTGCTTTAAATATTATCTGTGATAACACAGTGATAGATCATCATGGGGTAAGATGAAAACCTGCAGAGAGATTATGGAAAACAAAACTGTTTTCTTACTTCCTTGTTCTGTCTGTGTGAGAAGGATTTTGTTTTTTCTTTATATATACTTAAATTAAAGAAACCTAGAATTAAAATGGCCTCACTGGTTTGTTTTTTTCCCCAGTAAGTAGTCTGTGACTTAAAGATACCTTTGTATGCTTACAGTTTATTAAGAGATACGTTTAGCTGAATTAGTATAATTTTCTGTCCTACATGGAAGGTGCTGTATCATAGCACTTGATATTTTCATAGTATATCTTATGAGACAGTGCTAAATTTTAATTTAGTTGATAATTAGGAGCCCTGAAGAGTAATACTTCTGTTTGTTTTCAGAATTGGTGACAATGAGGAGCATTCCCCTAAACATACTTTGTTCCTAACCTGTCCAAACTGGGCATATTGAGTAGCTCAAAACAAAACACAATGAAAACCAAAACAAACAAACAGCTCCCCTCTATAAATTATCATTAGAGAGTTTGTGATGGGGTTTGTTGAGGTTTTTTTTAAGGTAGAAAAACAGTAGCACTGTTTTACTCACTGGTTTTGTGAATGAGGAATGAATGAGAGGTAAAAGGACATGTTGGGGAGTGGGGGAAAAGAATGTACAGTAAGTGGTTTTGCTCACACTACTGGAATATGTGTTCATTGGAAACGGTTTTTCTCTCTGTAAGAGGCACAGCAGAAGCAGAACTTGGACTTTTCTGCATGCTTTCAAGACAAATATTTTCTGTCTTGAAAAAGTTTCCTCAAAGGAGGTGTAAATAACTGGAGAATAGTAGGTGTACATACTTAACATGTCCATTTCTCTTCCAAATCACCTTAAATGTGTCCAATAGATAATTCAAACAAAGTTGTGACTGACCTGAATTTACTATAAACATCGTGGTTTTAAATATGGGAAATCAAGTTGTGTCTTTCTTATTCACTGATTTAGAATTAAAGCAGGAAATCATGCTGACAGATAAAGTGAACAAGGAAGGGATACAGATTTACTCTGTTATTTAATACATTGTCCTAAATATGTTAGATGTATAACTCTAAACAAATTTTAGCTTTTTACTGCCATAAAGCTGTGACTTTAAGTGATATATCTTCAATAATTCTACAGTATTTTTATTCATAAAAGTTGAGTAGATTGGAAAGGGCTTAAAAAATGCATTTTAGTGGGCCTTTTGACAGATGTGATTTAAAAGCTTAGAGAAAGCAATGCACCTGTCACTTTTAATTGCAGAAAGCTTTCCGTCTATTAACTTTATTTTGCCAGAGCCTTCTAATGAAAAAGTTCCAGTATCTAATTTAATTTCGTTTCCTTTGGGTTTGCCAGAAGAGCAATTAATTTTTAAAACTTCCAACTATTAAGTTGTGCTTCGGAAACCAGTCACTTTACTGTATATACCATTAAGTTTCATCATGTGCTTGTTGCACCTTAGGAACATTTTGATATCCTTGAAGAAATGTGACAGTGAAATGTAGACATGTTGTGTGTAGCACTAGGTAAGGTTTACAAATACAAATGTTAGTATGATTTGTTTATTCCCATCTATCATTAGATTGCATCTCTCTGGAGCTACAAGTATGCCTGGCAGGCTTGTGTTATCACCAGTGCATATGGGGACCATGTGTCAGTCTTCCAACAAAGATATATAGCCTTACTTAGGAGCAGGATTGGATATGCTTGTTTTTCAGCCTCTAAATCAATTTCTGGGACTTTTGCTACAGATGTTGGAAGCTGCAAGTCTGTAAAACAGTATACTGTAATATGAACTGCAACAGAAGAATAAGCATGAGAGAGAATTAGCTGTATGTCAATAGATAGCAACCGCAGTGCAGCCTGTGTAGAAGCAAATCCTCACACCTTCTCGGCTATCTGTATAAATATCATTTAAATTCAATCACCTTGGAGCTCTGAGCTGGTCTTGTTCTCAGGGGAGATCTGTTGTTACTTAGCTAAAAGAGTGAGTACAGGTATGCACACTTGCCATTGTAAGATACATGTCCTGGGATTTTGGAGCTGCTGAAACTCTCACTGAATTCCTTAGAAGTACAAATGGATTTATATAGACTGCTTTAGCAGAAAGCTTGACACTGTGATGCAGAGATGTTGTTATTCCTTTCAATGGCTATTATTCATATGAATGCAATGTCATGTGTTCTTAATTTAGGCTTATTTCATGATCTCTTTTTTTAATTTGTGCTTTAAACAAGTGCAGTCAATTTAAGCCTTTAAATGTTTCATGGTATATTTCAGAATTGGTCCCCAAGCAATAGTGAATCTTGTGCATTGTTTGGGCTTTTTTTTCTTTCTTCCCGTAACTGTTCTCACTCTCTGTATGGTTACCTAGACCTCTCTGTCCTGAAGTAATCTGTTTATGCTCCACAAGAATGGATAATAGCTTGTGAATGGAGACATCAGTGTCACCCTTGGTCTTAGATATGCTGGCTCTCATTTGATTGCAAATACTCAACTGATATTCATCCTATCCATCTGCCTATGTGCCCCTAAATAGCAAAATAAAACAACCTCTCTTCTTCTAAATTAAAAAAAAAACACCTCATACAACAAAAAGATCACACACACACAATCACTATTTCATCCTAATTATTAGGATTTTCTGGATATTTGCTTGAGCAGAAGCTTAAATAGCTACTTGGAGTCTGTAAAATGGTTGAAGGGAAAGAATTTTACATTGAATCAATTTGGAAAAAAGACTTGAAAACCTACAGATAGAGTCGAAAAAAAGTCTGAAGCAAGGAGGGGAGACGAGCTTTTAAAGTGAAATTAAGAACAGCCACTCTAATGTTGTCAGTGGAAAAATGAAGTTCTAGAACAGGAAATCTGAGCTTTGCAGAATTAATGCTTAGAAAATGTCAGAATTAAAATTATTAATAGTGCAAGCAATTTTTTTTAAATAATTGAGGGGAAAAAAAGAAAAATATGGCAGAAGCAGAAGAAGAAAAAGCTTAAACTTTTCTTTAAACAATATTAGTCAACTATGCCTGTATTATTTTATAGACGAGTTTTCCTAGAACAAACAAATATAATTTATATACTGGTATATAGCATACACCCAGGGCTGTGATATGCAATGGGATTTTGCACATTCTTACTCTTAGGAACATTCTGATCCAGGTTTTTGTCCTCATCTTTCTTTTTAGATTGCTATTAATGAAGACAATGAGCGTGATCAGTTCATTCTGGAGTTACCAGTTTCCTTTTTATGTTTCTACCGTTTTTACAAAGGTTTTCAAGTTCTAAATGGCCTCTGTGTTCAGCAAGTTCTCTTCTTTACCAACCGTACTGCCTCTGCCATATTCTCAGCTTCTTTTGCAACAAGAATCCTTCTCTTCAAATTCTGACTCTTAGCATGGCATTGAGAGGAAAGAAATTGTGGTGAAAGGCGTTTGGGGAAAGCGACTTGAAAAGCCACAGATTGAGGAGACAGGTTCAAAAAGAAAGAGAAGCTTAGAGCCTTTGAACAAAAACTAGAATGCTGGGAGTTATCTGAGAGTTCTCTCTAGAGTATTGCATTCATTTAGTCTTGTTGAATGAGAAGTTGAATATTTGACTATTCATATGAGTAACTGCCCTGAAGTTTCTCAACAATTTAATTTCCTTTTTCTCCTAAGAAATGATGACTTCTATTAACCAGCACATACACAATACACAGTAAATAAATGAAAAATCCAGTCCAAAAAACCTATCCAGTTACTCAACCTAAATAATATTGTTCCTACTATTTTGTGTTCTATTATCAGAGAATATTATTAACATACTTGTTTCTGTCATCTTTTTCCATTGTTAATTTTCTCATTTAACAACTTAAAGTCCTAATTCTTAGGCCAGAAACCAAATGGTGGTAGGCACTGTACAAACACAGAGTAAAATTTTTAAAAAGTCAACACAGCGTAAAACCAAGTGTTTGTGGGAAAAATATTACAGCATAAGAAATAACAGATGGCTACAAGCAGATGAGGGGAGCCAGGAAAACAATTATACAATATTGGTCATCTTGATAAGCAGTAATCATGCTGGTAACTTCGCTGTTGTCAGGTTTTTTTAGTCATCCATGGTAATCCTTCCATAATTTGCTTTGATTTCTTCTGCTGCTCTTAGTGCACTTTTTGGCACTGCCAGGCAACACCATCAAAAACTGAAGCATCAGTGCTTTACGTATATGGGACTTCACACATATTGTATAAAGCTAAGACAGCACAATAAATCTGTCTTGTTAAACAATCAGCTCATCTCAAGAGACAATCCCCAAATTGCATCATTCATTCAACTGAAGTGAAGGAAGAGTGAGCACAGTGCCATTCAACATTAATGGTCTGCAAGATCATTTCTAGTTCCAAACTTTACCTGTCCCTTGACAAACTGTTCAAGGTTAGTTTATCTGTTAGGAAACACTTGACGTACTCAGCTTCTTACTAGATTAACAGTTTGGGCCTATACGTGATGAAAAATGTCAGTGTCCAAGGATGTAATTATTATTACTTGCCTGTACTGGAATAGGAGCTGCTCATAATGGTACTGGATCAGGAATCTGCTTTGCTCCATTTTGGAAAAAGAGAGAAATTGTCATGATTCACTGAGTGATTTTTCAGAAGAGGGTATACAGGGATTTAGATTGTGTAGTGAAACTAGACAACATACCAGCTAACTTTTCAATCAGTTCCTAAAAGTGCTTACAGTTTCAATTCCAAAGCAGGTGAAACAATATTAAATATTAAAGACACGTTGACAGCTGCAAACTCCTGCTGAAAAAGAAGTTTTGTTACATGGAGAAGTAGCGATAGATTTTTCAGATGTGTTGTTTATGTCTTTTGGAAAATTAAGTATGCCATCTCATCTATTCTTAATGTGAGCACATCCCCAAACCATGCCAAATGGATGTTTCAACCATGCATATGCTGAGTGTGTAACGTACCAGAAGAAGTGAAAGTTACCTGGCAGCATCTTGCTTTATCCTTTTTAAGTTCTTAACTTGTAGTGCATTTTCAAGTCTATGAAGTGTGATAGTTGGTTAAAAATTAATCGCAAAAGCACCTATCAGAGACTGATGGAATTAAAATAGCAGAATCTTCACTCTTTCATTACAAAGAAGTGATCTTTTGTGCCCTTGTATGAAGTAATAACACATAAAGGTAAAATACTTTTTTTTTTCTTCTATTTTGACTTCAATTTCAACCTGGTTAAAGCAAAAGGAAGGGAAAATGTGTGAACAAACCCCATACATGCTTTACAAGTTATTCACTAGACTAAATTACCACTTTTGAAACATTAAATGCAAGATATATCCATATGCCTGTCATCTCCCACTCTGCAGACTCCAAGTAGGGTTGTAGGTCAATGATAATCTCACACTTCACAGCTGTGCTGCTGTCTCGGGTGCTGTTAGGAGAACAGTACTGCCGTTCAAAATGCATGACAAACAGCGGTCAGTAAATGTCACTCAGTACCTTCCTTCAGCTTGATCAATGTGAGACTCCATGGGGGATCAAGAATTGTCAAGTTTTACTTTGAGGGGAGGTTTTCTTTCAAGAGGCTTTTTCTATCAAAAGACTTACATTGTAGCCAAATTTTAAGTAGTGTTGCAATTCCCTGTATTTGAAATTGTGGGTGGTCCTTTCCTCTTTAGGAGCTGTGACATATAATTATTTCTTTTTTATTTTAGGTTTTTTTTTTTTTGGTAGTATTAAACAAAAGATAATTACATATTGCTTTAGTGGAACTGACTATTAAAGACAGCTTTCCTTCTCAAAAATAATTTACAAGACTCCATTAAAATACATGTGTGGTCCTAATACTCCCATTTTACTTCACAATTAGCGTTTGCCATTGTAGGACACTCTAGCACAATAAAGAGTAAATGGTGAAGCTCATTGAGCAATTATTTTCAAATGGTATTGGATTATACAAATTGATTTGAGTGTACTTTTGGAGACATTGTAAGGTAGAATTGATTTTACATCCATGGATTAACTTTCATGCCAAGACTGAGTTTGGAGAGTTTACTATCTTCCAAACTCCAAATGGGATCCTATTAAAAAGTAAGACAAGCCTAATATTTGCATTCTGTGCTATTTTTGTTCTACAGAAATTACTTTTTACTAATATTCAAAATTATAAACAAGTCAATAGCTTATGATATTAGAGAGGTATGAAGAGTCAGACCCTTTCTCAAACAAACAAAAAAAATAGCACTAATTGTTATTATTTAAATGTTTCATGACATATTCTAAATGTTAAACTTGGAGGTACTGTTAAATGCTGGATATTATCAGATTACCAGAATCCCTATTGTGAAGTTCATTATTTTTTTTCCCTTTTGATATATATATTCTATACTGCAAACATAAAAGATATGCAATTTTAATAAATAAGTAGAAAATGGATAAATATATCTGCTACTTGAATAATATAAATAATAGATCAATTACTCTAGAAAGAAGTGCATTTGCATTCAATTATATATTTATAAATGGCTAATGTTTAAAAAACTGGAGCATTAAGAATGAGAAAGTGTTATCATTAAAATCTGAGAGATGAAAGTGAGTGGGGAAATTTAGTCTGAATAATCTTAGAGAAGTTCAAGATTCATTCCTTAACATAGAAATTGCCGTGATACTCAGCATTCTGTCCATATTTCAGTGGTGATTGCCCTATGTTGTGAAAGCACAGGGACTGATATTGCTTTAGCATAGGAATAGATTATGTGTCTACTATGTACAGCATGTGAATGTCTAGGGAGTCAACAGAGCAAATGGAAATTAGTTGTGCATGGAGATCCTAGAATTCTCTGATCTAAATTATTCTCACCTGCTTTTTGCTCCTCGACATGGCACCAATACATACTACTATTCAAATGTACTACCTTAGCTCATCCATCTGCAAAAGGGATGTAGTAGTACCTTTCTCAGACATGAAATTTTATTCCTGTTGTGGGAAGCAGGTTGGATTGTCGATGCGACCTGTGGTAATGATTTACAGAATTCAGGCTGAAATTTATAATTCATAGTTTTGTTCTTCCCAAAAAGGTAAGTATGTGCCTGAAGCTGTATCAGCCGCTGCTGATAGTATGTAGTCCTTTCGTATCTTCATTGTGAAGAGGAATAGCTGCCTTGTTTTACTGAAAAACAGAAAAAAAAAAATCATTGAAATTAGTTATTTCATAGTCCAGCAGAGTTCTTGGGTTTGTTTTGTTTTGTTTTGTTTTGTTGTTTTTTTGTTTTTTCAGAGCAAGAGCTTAGACTGAATTGTGAAGTATATATTTCTCTTGACGTTTGCTTATTCTGTCTTAATTGATATATAGACTTACCCAAAAGATACACCTTGGAAAATGGACATGAGAAGCCATTTAAGAATAAGTTTATCTTCATAAATAAGTGATGCTGTAAAACAACTTGTTATACAGTACCTCTGTGAGGACAATCCGTATGTCACTATCATAGCAATTAACTGGATAAGCCTCATTTGACTGATGAGAAAGGTACTTGCTTACTTGTATATTTTAATGTATTTGCTGAACATGACATAAAAAGCTGTTGTGTTCTAGATTAAAACATTTGTGATTGTTTAGTGAGTTCATGCTGCAATGTGATACATTTCTACCATGACAGAGAATTCAGAATATGCTTCAATAGGTTCAGCCCACCAGAGCTATGAATTTTAGAGAGACAATCTCTCTCCAGCATACTCTCCCTACATTTAATCAATAATGAAAGATTTCAGTATCATCTGTATTCTTGAAGACTTTGTACTTTGGTTTGTTTTTTGTTACACATTTCTGAAAATATCTTTCAGGCTTACATGCCTTACCCTAATACAATAAAACTAGTGGTTGCCAAAGCATGCTTCTGTAGCATTCAGAGTTAGATTAAATTGCTAGATGGACTGGAACTTAGTGCTTTAAAAGAATGTTCAATGAAAGTTCATGAGCAGTGAAGAAACTCCGATGAAAAGTTTTGTATGATAATGCAAACCACCTAATACAGAGTAGAAATGCATATTATTCAAATTCAGAAAGGAAAACTATCTGGCATTTTAGGAGTGAAAACCAAATCAGAGATCCAGCGAAAAACAAAACAACTATTTTGCCATTTCATTCTGCCCTCTGCATTGTAAAGCCCATCGCTACAGCATTTCAGACAGAGGCAGCTGCCAGCGTTAATGATAACATGTAATAATCGTTTTCCATTATTCTCTGGAGACATATAAAAATACAATTCAAACTTGGACTGTGGCTCAGTGCTGTTCTGATGTCATGTTGCAGCATGTTCTCTCCTTCCAGGAGCTCCAGTTTTACTGCTGGTGTCTTCACTGCTTTGCAGTGAGGTTGAGTACTTCATTTGCCATAACATCAAAGCCAGGAGAATAAAGCATGACTCTTGCAGACTTAGGTCTTGGTCTGGAATAGATTCAGGTTTTTAGATGGCATGCCTCATTAGGGTGATTGTGGCTGGAGAAGTGTCTTAGGCCATGGAAGACTTGATAGACATGCTTATCCAGAATCCAGAAAAATCCAGAATCCGGTGAGTAGTTTGTGCTGGAGCGCATTTCACAAGCTCTCTCTGAATGGAGCTCCGTAATGAACAAGGAGTGTCTGTCTTTGTGCCACCTAAATTTCTGTACTTTTTAAAGTACTCTCAGATACAGATATGTTGCAGGAACACTGAATAGTACTATCACAGAATTCTAGAATGTTAGGGGTTGGAAGGGACCTTTAGAGTCCAATCCCGCTGCAGAACCAGGTCTACCCAGATTAGGTCACACAGGAACAGGTCCAGACGGGTTTTGAAGACCTCCAAGGAAGGAGACTCCACACCCTCCCTGGGCAACCTGTGCCAGGGCTCCGTCACCCTCACAGTGAAATAGTTTTTCCTTATGTTTAAATGGAACTTATTTTGCTCCAATTTCTTACTACTATCTCTTGTCCTGTTGCTGGATATCATAAAAAAAAAAGGGATACCCAACATCCTGCCATCCACCATTTAGATATTTGTAAATATGAATGAGATCCCCTCTCAGTCTCCTCTTCTCTAGATTAAACAGCCCCAGTTCCCTCAGCCTTTCCTTATAAGGAAGATGCTTCAGACCCCTGATCATCTTGATGGCTCTGAGCTGGACTCTCTACAGGAGTTCTTTGTCCCTCTTAAGCTGGGGAGCCCAGAACTGGACACATTACTCCAGATGAGGCCTCACCAGGGCAAAGTAGAGGGGGAGAAGAACCTCTGTCAACTGACTGGCCACACTATTCTTGATGCATCCCAGGATGCCATTGGCTTTATTGGCCACAAGAGCACATTGCTGGCTCATGATTAATTATCAACCAGGCCTACCAGGTCTCTCTCTGCAGAGCTGCTCTTCAGCAGTTCGACCCCCAGAATGTACTGGTACATGAGGTCATTCCTTCCCAGATGCAGGACTCTGCATCTGTCCTTAATGACTCCCATGAGGTTCCTCTCTGCTCAACTCTCAAGCTGGCCAAGGTCCCACTGAATGGCAGCACAGCCTTCTGGGGAATCAGCCAGTTCTCCCAATTTGGTGTCATCAGCCAACTTGCTGAGGGTACACTCTGTCCCCTCATCCAGGTCATTGATGAAGATGTTGAACAGGACTGTCCCCAGAATTGATCCCTGTGAAACTCCACTAGCCACAGGCCTCCAACATGACTCAGTTCCATTGACCTCTACCCTCTGGGCTCTGTCATTTAGCCAGTTCTTGATCCACCTCACTGTCCACTCATCCAATCTACACTGCCTGAGCTTTCTGATGAGGATGTTATGGGAGACAGTGTCAAAAGCCTTGATAAAGTCAAGACAGACGACAGGCACTGCTCTCCCCTCATCTAGGCAGCCGGTTAGGTATTCATGGAAGTCTTATCTGTTTGGTTAAACAGGATTTCCCCTTGCTGACTCCCCCTGATAACCATCTTCTCCTTCATATGTTCAGTGACAACATTCAGGATGAGTTGTTCCATCACCTCTCTAGGGATGGAGGTGAGGCTGACCAGCCTGTAGTTTCCCAGGTCATCCTTACTGCCCTTTTTGAAGACTGGAGTGACACTGGCCTTTCTCCAGTCCTCAGGCACCTTGCCTGTCCTCCATGATTGTTCGAAAACGAGGGAGGGAGACTTAGCAATCACATCAGCCAGCTCCCTCAGCATGTAATGAAAAGAGATGAGAGGGATAGGATCTTTGATAATAAAAAAATAATTATTTCAATTAGTTTATTTGGGGATAAATTTATAATTAATACCTCCATGATTAAAAGGAGCTGTTACTTGTTCCACTGAAATATCTGAATGGAAGAGCAATTTAAGTCCCTTCCAACTGAACTCTCCTGTCCTAAAATATGTATATTTTCTTTTTTCACCACCACTGTATTCCAAGGGAAAATCCCCATGTCCAAATGCAAATATTTGGATTTCAATCAAATAATTTTAAGAAATTCTCATTCTGTTTATTTCTTTGCCCTGCAGTCCTGCTACCTTGCATGGGCTTAGGGAATTTCAGGCAGAATATAGTTAACTAATGTTAAAACTATTATTTTCCAGTAAGAGAGAAGTACTAAGCAAATCTTACTTTATGTTAGATATATTTAAGTAGTTATTAAGGATATTGACTATGGAACAGCTACCTTCTGAACCGTTTCTCTGAACCGGTGTAAATAAAAGTGTAAGCATTAGTTTGACTCAGTATTTTTGCCTTTTCCTTTACAAATGAAGACACATTACTCCATCCCAGTACTCAGTATTCTACAACGCAGAGACTGGCAGTACAGATTTATGATATCGCTGGTCAGACACAGAGGGAGGTTAAACCATAGAGGAAAATAAAATTACAAGTAATTAAATTTACAAGCAGGTTTGCCATCTTCAAAAGATTTATTGTTTTCGATAGAACAGTGGTTTTAGCCAGACAAGAAAACTGTGATACAACCTTAGCAGTGTATTATGTAGATATTATATGTGGTGTTTCAATTTATATAATTAAAAATTTAGCACTCCTTTTAAGGGTAAATGGGATATTCAACTGGGAACCATACATGGTGAGTAATAGAATAGCTGCAATGCAGTACTGTCTGCATTTTTTAAAAGCTGAAGCACTCTAACAGGCTCATTAATATCAGGTTATATGAAGACTTTCTTCTCAGATAAAAAAGCAATGATATATAGATTTTGAGGTTTTCTGTAGGTTTCAAATATTAGCAGGACTGGGGGTTGGGGAATTTTTCTTGATATATTTCTACCTACCAACTACTAAATACAATAAACAGAAATATACCGTTCACATCCTGTTCTCAGGAAGGATTCAGTAGTAGTAAGGTTTTGGCAAGGTCTTTCTGCTATTTCCACAAAGCATTATTTATTATGGTTACTAATGTGTCCTGAAGCAAAAGAAAATGAAACACTTAAAATTTGCAGAGTTTGGGAGGGTGGGAGTGGGTAGGATGAGAGGTGTAATGCTTTTTTTTTTTTTCCCCCCATTTTATCATTTTGTGAAATAAAGAAATCTACGTTCCTTCAAGCATAGTTTCGAAACAGATATGTCCTACTGTAGTATCACTGAAAACATGAGAATGGAATCCTTAGTCTTTGGAAATAGACGTAAAAGCTAAAGCATGTGTGATTATCAGTATACATTGCATGTCAATTGCTTTGACCTGCTTTGTTTAACAAGAAATTATGTTTTATGTAAGACCAATAATTCTAAGACTTACTTGATTATAGATCTTAGAGAGTCTTTAGTATTTCGCTGTTTATATTGCTGAATTTGAATACTTTGATAGACAAAGTTAATTTTAAAAAGTTATTAAAGTACAACATATTTAGTCCCCCATCTAGAAACAATCACTTGATCTTCGGGGGCTGGGGGAGGGGGTATTATGCAGAGTTTTTCGAAGAATCACTATAATTGGGCAAAACCCCAAAAATATATGTGCTTTCTCCTCTGTATATCTTCTGTTAGAATGGGATTCATTTTTGTTTGCTGTATCAGTTTGGTTTTCTTCTTTTGCTTTTGAGAAAATGAGGTTGCAGACAGAATCTCGTAACCCAGAAGAATGCTTGACATGTGCAAAACTTAAACATATCTGAAACAAGCTACTGAAAACAAGATGATTTTGTTACATCTACAGCAGCACAGGTGCTTTCCTGTGACTTCTCTTTCAGAGCCTTTTCACCTGCTGCCAACCTGACTTACCCAGATGACTTTTTGAATGCAAACCCCAATAGTACTGTGCTACCTTTTCACTTGAGGAAATGAGGTTGACGGCCCCCATAAAGGATGTCTCACACTGAAAAGAGAATGAAGTTATAGATGGCAGTTCTGGCTCCGAGCACTGGTTTGGTAACATCTGAGTAGGGAGGTGTGCTGGAGGCCAGTTGGCTGAAGATCCTTTGCTGGCCAGTGAACGAACGAATAAAGCCCACAAAATTGCACTAAGGAATTTTCTTGAAGGGTCAATGCCAAAGGTATTTCACTTCAGACTTAGTACTTTGGAACATATCTCTCTACGAATGATATAATAGAGTCAAGAACAATTTAGCTTTAATCTATAGGACACAGAAAATCTGCATAAAGATGAATTCATCAAAACATCTGACAAGGCCATTGTACTTTACTTAAAGAAAAACAGCTCTGTAGAATAGCCTTGTCTTTTTCAATCTAGCTGTATATAAGAATATTAGCACCTGTTACAGAGGGGCGCTGAATTTTTATGTAAGATCTTGGAGAATAACTTACTCCAATGAAAGTATCTTGGTCAGAATCCAGGCTTGAAATGTGAAAACAGATTCATGCCTTTTCTTGCAAAAATACAGATCTCTTCTTTTAAAAGTAGGATGTTCTATTGTTTAGTGGTCTAAATATTACTGCAATGCTTAGAGTGTCTTACATTTTAGGGGTACCAAGTGCCATTGTAAATTACATTCTATATTCAAATGCTGCTTTTTTTTTTTTTAATGGGTGGTGAAGTTCACATAGTTATGAGTGCAGGAAAACGATGACCAACAGACTAAAAAGGAGGTTTGCACCTTTCTTCACTACAGAGCATAATCTGCAAAATCAAGTCAATGTAATATAATGGCTTGCAAAATTATCTGGTTTTATCTATGACATCAATTTTTGCACCATTTCCCCTGAAAGTCAGTCCGCCTCATGCTGGTTGTGAACCTTTTTTCTTACCAAGCAATCTAAGAATTGCAGTGGGATGAGTTAAAACATCATACACACAACACTTACTAGCACTTACTAGATCTATAGTGTGACACGTAGATGTAATTTGTTCAAGAAGAGAAAGTTGAATGTTTGTTTAAGCCCCTCAAGGCTTTTATAAGGAAATCTTTTTAGACTTGAGATAAAAATCTTGAAGCAATCAATAAATAATTACTTAAAACCTTCCTGATGTAAGTGTGTAGAAAATAATATTTGTTATGAGAGGTAGAATTTTTAGACAAGAAGTGAATTAATAACTTACACTTTTGTTACAGCAACATTTTCAAGACAGTTTCACAAACCAGTAGATGCATTGGAAAAAAAATTGTCTTGGAAAACAGCATTTGCCAACCTTTGTTCCCCACGTTTAGAGGGATGCTTTAACAAGTGCCTTACACAGGAAGACTGGGAACTTGCAGTGAAGTGGTTCATGTTTCTGAAGTCCTAAAACTAGCGTGGAACATGGTACTTGAGTGTACATGAGCCTATGCTACATGGAAGTGGAACCGACTCTGTGGACCCAGNATTCTATATTCAAATGCTGCTTTTTTTTTTTTTAATGGGTGGTGAAGTTCACATAGTTATGAGTGCAGGAAAACGATGACCAACAGACTAAAAAGGAGGTTTGCACCTTTCTTCACTACAGAGCATAATCTGCAAAATCAAGTCAATGTAATATAATGGCTTGCAAAATTATCTGGTTTTATCTATGACATCAATTTTTGCACCATTTCCCCTGAAAGTCAGTCCGCCTCATGCTGGTTGTGAACCTTTTTTCTTACCAAGCAATCTAAGAATTGCAGTGGGATGAGTTAAAACATCATACACACAACACTTACTAGCACTTACTAGATCTATAGTGTGACACGTAGATGTAATTTGTTCAAGAAGAGAAAGTTGAATGTTTGTTTAAGCCCCTCAAGGCTTTTATAAGGAAATCTTTTTAGACTTGAGATAAAAATCTTGAAGCAATCAATAAATAATTACTTAAAACCTTCCTGATGTAAGTGTGTAGAAAATAATATTTGTTATGAGAGGTAGAATTTTTAGACAAGAAGTGAATTAATAACTTACACTTTTGTTACAGCAACATTTTCAAGACAGTTTCACAAACCAGTAGATGCATTGGAAAAAAAATTGTCTTGGAAAACAGCATTTGCCAACCTTTGTTCCCCACGTTTAGAGGGATGCTTTAACAAGTGCCTTACACAGGAAGACTGGGAACTTGCAGTGAAGTGGTTCATGTTTCTGAAGTCCTAAAACTAGCGTGGAACATGGTACTTGAGTGTACATGAGCCTATGCTACATGGAAGTGGAACCGACTCTGTGGACCCAGCAGTCTTCTGCGTGTGCATGCACACAGATGTAGACATGCAGCCTCAGTGTATTGTTTTTGGCGGAATGTGGCTCAGTAGCTGTTACTTTTAAATCTTTGCATTTGTGCTAAGATTTACATCTAGTCAAGGAAAGAAAGATTTTGCACGTTGATATATTTTATTAGATTTGTAAAAATAATTTACATATCATGTTAATATTTTACTACTTTTTAATGTCATTAACTGGTGAATGATGATACTCTATTAACTGTCACAAAAAGCGTAATGCACCATTACTTCCTGTGGTATATATTTATGAGTTTGCCAGTGGTTTACATAGATATATACATATATCTGTATTATAATCTGATCATGATACAAATCACTGCTGCTAACTTAACCACTTTACACAGTTTTTATATAGGTAGAGTATATAAGTCAATTAAATAGAAGTGTAAATATAGATACTTACTGTTTATACTTACAGTGGAATTTTTTGTAAAGAGAGCAGGCGGTTAAATCATGTTACCGTAACAAATGGTGAAGGCTGTTTCTTCATTCATTACCATTGAATTTATTGTCAGAGCAATGTTGTCGTGTCCCATTTCAAGATTACTTAGGTGGCTTGAAAATTAAATCACACCTCACAAATTCTCTTTTTTCACACACGGTTAACAATAGTAAAATTGAGTCTACTTTCAATATAATTTGCAAGAGATTGCAGTGCAGTTAGATGCATAAACTATAAAAGATTTAGTAAATAGAATGTGATTTTCCATAAATTAACAATTAATTGGATAAAACAAAGTTGCTGTCAATGTATGTAGAATTATTTTCAAGGCAATTATATAGATGTAATTTATTTTTAAGTTGGGCATTTTGAGGTTTTATAAAGTCCTCCTTTTTTTTTTAAAGTTCATAAACCTGAAAGATCTTTAAGAGTGATTACTAATAACAGAAAATATGAGCTCATGTTAGATTTAGATTACATTTTTAGGAAATAATACAACAAAAACATAAATGTTCATCTCTAGTCCACTAAATGTTTCTTCCATATTCACTTCATCTGAGCTCTTTCTTCCATGCACCATTTTGCAATATTTCTCCTAAAAGCTATCTTTGAAAAGATAATCTAAAGACATCTCTAAAAAGCAGGACATTGAGAAACTTTACTTCTCCTGTTAGGGGTGAGGTTGCATTTGGAGTGAAGCTCCTAATTTGGTTTTAGCAAAACGAAATTTAGTTAGCCATAACACAACTGATCTGCAGAGGGACTGAAAATTTCATTCAGATGCTCAAGCAAACCTCTTCATGTATTTTCTTGTGGTCCCCATGTTGTCTATAGATGACTGCATCTTTGAAGGCCTTTGATAGTAGGTCTTATTTTATAATTATAAGACAAGAAGGCAGATAGGTCCTTTTGAAGATTTTCAGACATTTGTGAGCCATGTGTGTGCTAGGTATGTTTAGTCCAGGGTAGCAAGCTATTGTCTGAAGTGAAACCTCCAAACTACACATAGTGTAGATATGGCAGTAATGACTTTAATGTATTGATCATCTCCCATTCCTCTGTATTCCCTGTTAAAGGCTCGTAGCATAAAAAGCCCTGGATTCTAGTTTGCTTTTGTTTCTTCTTGTTTTTTTTTTTTTTTTTTCCTTCTGCCCCCTCTGCTATTGTCTTTGCTTCAGTTCTCTAGATTTTATGTCCAATGTTGAACTCTGAAACCAAAAATATTTCTAAATTTCACGAAAATGGATGTTTATTTATACTAATAGCAAAAAACAACAACAAAAAAACAAAAAACAAACAAACAAAAAACCCCTCCAAACCGTAAGGAATAAGACCTTTATAAGAAAGTTAATAAAATTTGTCTTTTAGAAAAGATACTAGGTTCAGATAGCATGATACAGCTGATCATGCAGGAATTTTGGGGAAGAGCATTAGCTATCTGCTCTGGGATGTTTTTTAACACATTCTTTTAAAATATATGGTAATTGCCACTGAAACAAAACGCAGAAATCTATTATCTCAGATGTTACACAGCTTGATAGTTGTTTCTCAATAATTGTTCACCAGTTGTTCTTTGTGCTGATTTTCAGTTCTTTTTGCATGAAGCTGAACGTACTATAAAACATTTGATATCATGGGTGTAGCACAGCAGCACCACAACAGTCTCTCCCTTAATGCCCCAATTCACCCCCATCCTCGTTAGGATGGCAGAGGCCCCAGTGAAATGGGAGTAAAAAGATAAGCAAGGCTGTTGTGGATTAAGACATGGGCAGGGAGGGCTCATTGCCAATTACAGTTCCAAGCAAAACAGGCTCCAGTACTCAACTTAGAGAGGAAAGTAGGAAAGTTTATTCTACAAGAAACAGAATGGAATAAAACCAAAAAGGGAGTAGGATGATGAGAAAATTCCAACCAGCACTTTAAGATCTCCCTCCCCCATCCCTCCTCTCTTCCTGGGCCCAGCTCACTGCTACTGGTATCTCTACCTCCTCCGACCTCAACGGCTCAGGGGGGCAGGGAATGGGGGATGTGGTCAGTCTCTCACAGATGGGCTCCGCCACTTCTGTCTTCTCAGATGAGGATGACTCCTGGCAGTCTTCTCCTGCCCTGATACAGGGTCCCTCCCCTGGGGCACAATCCTTAACGAACTTCTGTGGTGTGGGTTGTTCCCAGCAGCTGTGGCTTCTGCCGATACTGGGTCTCTCACCCAGGGCACAGTCCTTGGTCAATATCTCTGATGTGGACTCTTTGCCACGGTTGCAGTTTCTGCAGTTATAGGGTTCCTCTCTTGGGACAAGGCCTCTTCTGGGCATAAGTTTAAAGAGCTACTTTGTCGTGTTTCCCTTCTCACAGTTAGAGCTGTGAACGTGGGGTCCCTTCCTTGGGACGCGGCCTCCTCCTGCCATAGTGGTAAACGGTCCATCCCTCAGGACATGGCCTCTGTCCATAGTCATAAATGGTCCCTGCCTCGTGACATGGCCTCCTGTGGCCGTATTCACTGTCCCTGGCATGAGGTCTGTTGTGAAGTGAGTCTCTGCCCCTGACACGGGGTCATTGTCAAAATGAGTCTCTACCACTGATGTGGGATCTTTAAAGAAATGTAAACAAATCTTAGCTTCACCAGTCCTCTCTATAGGATGCAGAGGAGTCTCTGCTCCAGTATACCTCGTCCTCGCTTTCCTCACTGACCTTTTAGTCCACATGGTTGTTTCGCTCACTCTTCGCACTCCTGGCACTACCATAAGCTGGAAAAGAAGGGACAGAAGAAGGAAGAAACAGGAAAAGCCTTCCTCTTCCAGCTTCTTCTTAAAAAGTGATCGTGAAGGCGTCCAACTGGCTCAGCCCCAGAAGTGGGTCTGGCTCAGAGCTGAGGAGAGTTTCAAGCAACTTCTTACAGGAGCCATCTTTATAGCCCCTTTGCCCTTACCAGGAAAGGCTGTCATGTCAAACCATGACAGTTTGGAATGGGTTGAAAAGTGAAATCACTGAATTCAAAATTAAATCAGTTTCACCTTCATTGTTAAATTATGTAATACTTCCGCTTTTTCTTTGGCATGCATATTGTTTTGTAAAGGAACTACTTAGTGCAAAACAGATAATTTGACTGTTACTGCTGCTGCTTTTTTCTTCAATTACAAATCAGTTAAGATAATAAAATAAGCTTCACTGGAAACATTGTTTGAACCATAATGGATGAAGTTATTTTCTTATATGTTCTTTTTATTGTACACAGAAAAAAAAGTAGATTTTAAGGTTTTATGTTTTTTTTCTTAGTGATCTAAGTGAAAATCAGATTCAAGCAATACCAAGGAAGGCATTCCGAGGAGCAGTAGACATAAAAAATCTGTGAGTATTTTTCTCCCTCATATATATTCCAATGATAATGCTTAATGCTTTGCCAATACTGTGTTCTTTTGTTGTACCAGAAATCTTTTTCCTAAGTCCTTCTAAAGCTGCTTAAAAAATCTCTGCATGTAACCAACAGTTAACATTTGTTTTGGCAAAATACTTTAATGTATCTTAAGCATCCTAAAATTACACTATATTAAAACTAAAACATTGAAATGGAGTCAAATATAAGCATTATAACTATTTGTTTATGGTAACCTCAGTTTAATATTTGAATATCAGGATATTTTAAACATTTTGTTGTTTCATGAGGAAGAAAATTATTTTGCTTTTGTTATAAGAGTTTACCTTTTATTTGCCTCCATAAATGAAAAGAAAGAAAAAAATCATGCTGTTATCTTGTTTTGCTAGCATCTGTTTCTGTAATTGTGTGACTACATTTCTTACCATTTTCTTCTGTGGTAAAATAAGTCTTTTACAAAAGACACTTTGCTGCAGATAGTGACCCTGAAGTTCATGGGTAGGTTTTGAATTCTTGGGGCTTCTAGATGTGTAAACATGTGAGTTTCAAGACAAAGGAAAGCAGTGACTTTTTGACTTTGTATTTAAAGTGGTAGAACAGTCTAAGGGCTGAAGAACTTGAAGACTGCAATGAACTGGCATGGTAGGAAACATAAGGTCATACACTCAAAAGCTATAGACCCTGCTGTATGTTGAGAACTCATCACTTATAAAAAACTGGGAAAGACAGAGAACATATGCTAGTAGGTTCCAGAAATACTATGGAGCTGCTAGTCTGATGCAGCTGTGAAAAAATGTGATCGCTCTCTTCCCTGGCATCAATAAAAATAGGGAATTATTAAGCCATTATATGAGGTTTTAATGCAATTTCTGTTGAAGTACGTTTTATTAATTGAAGTTGCCACTGTTAAAAGAAAGATGAACTTTCTAATTGTACTGCTTTGACAGCAGAGTGCTCTGCGATTCCGAAGGGGATGACGTGAAGCTGTATCCCCAGTAGGAGAGGGCTGGGTAGGGACCCCTTTACCTCTCTGTATCCCTGTGATGGACTCTTCCTCATTTTGCAGACCACAGTACCGCATGCAAGGTGATTAGGAATGTTCCTTCAAAGATTTCCCAAGAGTTTGGCCTACTTGATATATTTTGTGAGTTTCTCTTCAGAGGTGGCCCTATCATTATTCATGGTCTAAACGACACTTGGCTACAAAGAGAAGCCTGCAATTTTCTGTATGATCTTTAATAGCTGAAAATTGATATGGCTACAAAAAAGAACTTTAGAAGTAAAAATAACAGAATAATTGAGAATTTTCCAATGGCAGGGCAGTATTTTAGAATGTAATACATAATGTGAGATAGCTACAGTCAGAAACTGAATTAGCATACTAATCTTTAATCTAAGGTAAAGTTTATATCTTGATGTGTCTTTTCAAGGTAAGGACCCTGAATTATGCATAAAGCTGTAGATCCAAGCTTTAAAAACTTTCTCCCTTGGGTGATAAAAAAACATACAGATCATAGCATTGCCAAAGTCCAAATCATATCTGTGGCATGGAGTTTCTTGTGGTAGCATAAATCATAGAATCATAGAATGGTAGGGTTGGAAAGGACCTATAGAGATCATCGCATCCAACCCCCCTGCAGAAGCGGGTCAACCTAGATCAGGTCACATCAGAACAAGTCCCAGTGGGTCTTGAAGACCTCCAAGGAAGGAGGCTCCATAAACTCCCTGGGCAGCCTGTGCCAGGGCTCCGTCACCCTCACAGTGAAATAGTTTTTCCTTATATTTAAATGGAACTTTTTGTGTTCCAGTTTCATCCCATTACCCCTTGCCCTGTTGCTAGCTACAATAGAAAAAAGAGATGCCCCAGACTCCTGACATCCACCATTTAGATATTTGTAAATATTAATAAGATCTCCCCTTAGTCTTCTCCAGACTAAACAGCCCCAGTTCCCACAGACTTTCTTCGTATGAAAGATGTTCCAGTCCCCTGATCATCTTGATGGCCTGATGCTGGACTCTCTCCAGAAGTTCCTTGTCTCTCTTGAGCTGGGGAGCCCAGAATTGAACACAGGACTCCAGATAAGGCCTCACCAGGGCAGAGTAGAGGGGGAGCAGAACCTCCCTTGACCTGCTGACTACACTTTTCTTGATGCATCCCAGGATGCCATTGGCCTTCTTGGCCATGAGGGCACATTGCTGGCTCATGTTTAGTTTATTGTCAACCAGGACTCCCAGGTCTCTCTCCTGGTGCTGCTTTCCAGTAGGTCAAACCCCAGCCTGTACTGGTGCATGGAGTTGTTCCTTCCCAGATGCAGGACTCTGCACTTGTCCTTGTTGAACATCATGAAATTCCTCTCTGCCCAACTCTCAAGCCGCTGAATGGCAGCACAGCCTTCTGGGGAATCATCCAGTCCTCCCAGTTTGGTGTCAGCAAACTTACTCTGTCACCTCATCCACTGGCCACAGGCCTCCAACTCGATTCCGTGCCACTGATCACCACCCTCTGGTCTCTGTCATTCAGCCAGTTCTCGATCCACCTCACTGTCCACTCATCCAAGCCACACTGTGTGAGCTTTCTGATGAGGATGTTATGGGAGACAGTGTCAAAAGCCTTGCTGAAGTCAAGGTGGATGACATCTGCCGCTCTCCCCTAATTTAGCCAGCCACTTACGCACTCATAGCAAAGAAGGCATTCAGTACTTTAGCCTTCTCTGCGTCCTCGGTCACCAGGGCATCCTCTGTGTTTAGTAGAGGACCCACATTCCCCCTTGTCTTCCTTCTACTGCTGATATACTTGAAAAGTGCCTTATTACTGTCCTTAACTTCCCTGGCTAAATTTAATTCTAGAAGGGCCCTAGCCTTCATAGTTTCACTTCTGTGTGCTCAGGCAATGTTCCTATACTCTTCCCAAGAAGCCTGCCCCTGTTTCCAGCTCCCATAGATGTCTGCTTTCTGCCTGAGTTGTCCCAGCAGATCTTTGCTTATCCATGGAGGCCTCCTACCTCTTTTTCCTCCTTTCTTGCATGGTGCTTGAAGATTGATTGAAGTGATGCTTGAAGATTTACCAGCTCTCATGGGCTCTTCTACTTTCTATAATCTTATCCATAAGATCTGTCCAAGCAGGTTATTGAAGGGGCCAAAGCTGGCTCACCTGAAAGCCAGGGTCACGGTCCTTCCTTGTGTCCTGCCTCCTCCACACAGGATCTTGAACTCTACCCTCTCATGGTCACTGCAGCTGTGGTTGCCTCCAACCTGCGTATTCCCTACCAGAACCTCCTTATTTGTTAGCACCAGGTCCAGCAACACACCCCTCCTCATTGGTTCCTCACTCACCTGTGACAGGAAGTTGACATCAACAATCTGTAGGAACCTCCTGGACTGTGTGTGCTTGGGTGTGTGGTTTTGCCAACAAATATCAGGGAGGTTGAAGTCCCCCATGAGGACCAGGAATTACAGATATCTCCTTTATTGGTGGGCCTAGGGAAAAAAAACACACTAAACCCATAATCCGAAATATTTATGATCTCACTATAGTTGAAAGTACTAAGAAATACATTTATCTGTCATGTAAATGCTACCTATGGTCCTAAAAGATAAAGCACCTTAAACTGTGTGAGGAATGACATTGTTGGGTTTACAGTTGGATTTTCTCATCTCAAAGGTCTATTCCAACCTAAACGGTTCTATGAAGGAAGTTAGCATCTTTTGAGTTACTCATCTAAGATCCAGGAACCAGATATTTTTATATACTTACAGAGAAATGTGATAAGTGGGATTAAAAATTTGTTGAAATTTGGTCATCTCTTTAATTGGCCAGTGGTTGAGGATAATAGTAAAGATGTTGAGCAAATTTGTGGAAGAGATATATGAAGGTACAAAGCAACCTTTGTTAGAACAGCTTGCAAGTTCAAGATTTGCGTTGTGTAACAACATTAATTAAATCCATTTCAATATAAATTACAGACTCTTTTTTAAATGCAATGATTAATAACTATCCCATACAGTAGCTCTAGTAAGCTGTTTCAAAGGCAGTTAAGAAATATCACAGAACTTGACCTGATTACATATTTTATGTTCCTGAATGGAGACTCATCATTCTCTCACTCCCCCTTAAGTATGTCCCTATTCAAGTCAAGATATTTTGGAAAAAGCTTTATTGTGTGTTCTTCTGGCCTTTGCAGAGCAAAAGGAATTAGATACTGAGATTATCTGAAGGAAATTGCTTTCTTTAAGGTTGATGGTACCACTATGATATTTTGATTTCCTGCTAATATTCTATTTCTAGAGTTCTGTTGATGTTTCTCAGAAGAAACTGTCTAGTTTCCATTAAAAGGGACTGTGATGTTTCCTTTCTGAACGTGTTCTTAATAACATTCGCAGTAAACATTCTGTAGAAGGTAAAAGCAAAATGGGCAAGGCACTATGAGAATCAACAACTCAGAGATGCTGCTGAATCCTCATAGTAGAAAGAGCAAAACTACCTGAAATACCGTCACACCCCACAAACCTACTTTATAAGTAATTGAAATTTTGTGTTTTCCAACTTGCTCTGTAACTGAGTCAGACTATGTCTATACCCTCTCTTTAGGCAGTTGCAGGCAGCAGTAAGATTTCCCTTTCACCTTCTCTTGTTAAGGCTGAACAAATGCAGTTGTTGCAGACTCTCCCTAGATGTCGCTTACTCCAGCTCTTCCATCTTGGTGGCTATGGTTAGACTTTGTATAGCAAGCATGTTGGTCTGCCTTCTACTGGGAAGGCTGAAACCACATGCAATACTATCTTGTTGTCCCAGAAATGCCAGACAGAACATGCTGGTTTCTCTCTCATTGATACAGCCAATTTGTTATCAATGAATCGGGTTTGTCAGAAAAAGTAATAAAAAATGAGGGAAGCTTATTTTTTGCAGATTCCCCAGACTGGAAGGCTATTATCTGGTATTTTGGCAGTTCAAATGTAGGAAAAAATGTAACTACTCTGTCTCAAAGTCTTGATTTTCCTGTTTAAGGGCAAAAACTTGGAGAATAATCCACTTCTAGTATAGCTGGTGATCTGGGACTTGGCAGAAATTAGGGTTCAAATTCTGGAAATATAATTCTGGAAGTTACTCCTAATTTTTTACTTTTTCAGGGAGAAAAATGTACACTAAGAAGCTAGACTCTTCAGAGAACACAGTGACACCCACTTTAAAAAAAAAAAAAAAAAAAAGAAAAGTGGAAATTAAACATAGACTTTTAATATACATGTCAAGATTTCATAAACCTCCCTGTGACAGAGTACTCACACAGGTTGTGAAAGATGTTTAAAATCTCCCAGACACAGGATTTTCATTTATATTTAAAATAGTAAGAAAATATTTCAGCTGGCCCAGATTATAAATTTGGATATGTTGCTTTTTTGAGTCTGGCTAGTAGGAAGACTGGACTTAAAAAGCAAAGAAACGTGAAATGCTACTGAAGGAATCATAGTGCTATGTTCAGTTTTTGGGTAGATTTGGACCCCTGATCCGACGATTTAAATAAAATTATATTATAGTGTTTCCACTTGAAATATGTAAAATTTTCTGAGATTCCAACTTTCTTTTCAATAGTGTATTTGATATTTGTCAGAGGATGGAAAGGAATCCACCATCATGTCAGAATTGTGATGCTAAATATATGCAACATTAAATGATAAAAAAATATCAAGGAACATTTTCATATGTCCTGCAAGTATCCTGTGCCCTCTTTCTTCTGTCACAGTCAACTCTTAACTTTTGACTACTTTCTTCTTTGGTGCCTTTGTGTTCGTTTGGTTCCATTTTTTTTTGCCCAGCAAATAGGGAGCTAGCGTTTCTTTCACCCCAAACTTAAAGGCTGCAGGGAAACATAGTAGCTTCACAGATTAAATTGGCTGGTACAGTGGAGAATTAGTGAAGAGAGACAGTCACTAGCACTTACTTTTGGCATTTAAGCCACTGAAGGTAAGTCTAAAATAGGTAGAATCTAAAAATCTACCTAAAATAGGTTATTATTTGAGTGTCATTAAACATTAGGTAAATAAAACCTGAGCAGATAAATTAAATGTGATTTCATCTACGAAGTCAAGTGCCAATCCTTATGCAAAATTTTACTTGGTATCTGGATTTACCCTAATGAAATAGTGGCCTATGCTTTCTCTAGGAAAGGTGCTCACTTTCATTTATGTTGTTTCTGTAGATTTTCCTGTGATAATACAAAGAAAATTGAGGTAGAAGCTTATATTGAATTGTACTGATAAACTATTATAGGAAGAGTTGGATTAAATTTTATCTTTAACTTTTATTTGGCTACATCAAGTACTGAGGATAATACAAATCAATTTTGAGGATTTGAATTTTAAAGAAAATTAGTTAATGCCCCTTAAAGTCTCATGGAAAAGTTTCTTGAACTCTCAGGAGCATTTAGGCCATTTTGTATCTACACTACTTCAGAAAGTGAGACTGCCTCTGCTTTTCTAAATGGAGACATAATGATGTCACAGAGACTTGAAGAGAAGTTTTTTGATATGTAGAGTAACTATAAGTGTATCTACAGGTAGAGATTTTCTAATTAATATTTAAAGCCACTGTAACAGAACTTTAATAGGATATATGCTTACTATGGCTTCTGTACTAGAACAGGAATATATTTACTCTTCACAGAACCATAGAATGGTAAGGGTTTGAAGAGACCTCTAAAGATCATCTAGTCCAATCACCGTCTGCTCATGTTACAGCAGTTTTGATACTATTTGTTAAATTGCATTATTTCTGGGAAGTTCTACTGCTGTGATAGTATTTTTGCATCAAATAGCTTATAAATGGAACATTCTGTGTTCACCCCGCTTTTCATGTCATTCTTCTGCTTCATTTTGATTGTTTTGGGGTTTTTGCAATGTTACATCTGGAAGATACTTTTGGGTTTAGCCAAGTAGAGTGCTAGACAAGAGGATGCAGCAATTGAAGTATAGGTCTGTTCTTCCTTTTCTTCTGGTATATTCAGCAAGTGTGCCTTACTTGGATTTCTTGTTAATTTGGGGAAAAAAGAAAAAAGTTATTTGCTGGCTATATTATGTACATTAAGGGGAAAAAAATCTAATTCTAAATGCTTTATAGGGAAAAAATTAACAAAGAACAAAATTAACTACACTAGCCAAATAGCAAGTAGAAAAAAAAGCACTTGACTTCAAAATGAAAGAATAATCACAAGAAATAGTTTCAGTCACTGAAAACAAACAGTTCTCTGAAGTTTTATAAAAACTTAGAATAAATTCTTACATGATTTTGTTACATATTCCTCAACAATTGCCTCTGAAATTATTGATTCCTCTTGAAACTGAGAATCGGGAAATAGGATATATAGTTTAGTTCTGTTGTAAAAAATACATGGAAACATTAAAAACAGTGACTATTTCAAAAAATTGTATTGCTATGATAAATATCTTGCACTCTGTTCTTTTCCCAAGGCAAAATGTTAATGATATAAAATTCAGTGTCAAATGTGCTAAAACTAGAACCATTTTCTAAACGTTCCACTGGTGGGAAGATACCATAGGGATCTTGAAAGGCTTCTGACTTTTTCTGATGACTCCTTATACAGTGTTTACCATTAATTTGATACATGAGGAGAATGTTTCTCAACAAAGGAGAAACTGAAGCTGTAAGGGACCTGTCTTACATAGGACCACAAGGTGTCCTCAAGCCATGAGGAGGAGGGTAAACCAGATAGACTGAAATTGTCCCAACTTTTAACACAGCTCTAGGAATGAGTGCAGAGGATTTTCTCTGTCAGAGACAGATAACTGTTTTGTTTTGTTTTGTTTTTTTAATGAGGGAAGTAGTTTTCAAATGTATGCAACATCTTTATTTTTAGACGTTTATCATTATCTGGTAGACAACATATGCTAAAAGGGAAGAAAGTATCAGTTAGCAGCACATTTCTGCAATGTAAGATATATCAGCAAAAACAGTAAATAAAAAACATTTTAAAGCAGACATTTTCATATTAGTTTGAATGGTTTTTATTTAGTAATAACTAGTTCTCACAAACTTATATAAACACTGACATTTTAAATAGCCATAGATTAGTAAGTGTATAAAATACCCAGATAATACTGCAGATAAGTGTGAAAAACCTAATTAATTCTCTGTGACAGTTGAAAGTTTTTGAATGTGACAGCTATTGTTTGGCATTTCATGAGCTTCACAGGAGTTGCACTGCCAAAGGTAATCCGCTGCTTCGTGAAAGGAGGGGATGAAGGGAAGAGTGACTTTCCAAAGGGGTGGAGAGATCCCACATAGAGAAGACCCAATGGAGATTGCACTGGAACAAAGATGTTGAAGAGAGACTAGGGAGAATGGAAGGTCCAAAAAAACCAAAGGAAGCTTTCTAAAATGAAGTCACTATTATTGGTTTGCTCAATAAATTAGTGAGAAAAATTTCATTGTAGTATTGTAAATTTTTTGAAAGTCATACTAAAATGAAATTATAAATCATAAAATCACAGAATCTTAAGGGTTGGAAGGGACCTTGAAAGATCATGTAGTCCAACCTAGAGTAGGTCACACGGGAAGTCATCCTGAATAACTTGAAATTAGGGAAGTATTTTTTTTTAGGGAAGTGCTTTTTTTTTCTCTAGTATTCTTGCTTTTGTATTAAGTCATAGTACTCACACAGCTTGCTGTCGGAAACCAGTCTCATCAAAAAAAAAGCTTGAGTCCTTCACTATATCTATTGCAGAGACTTCATAAGTTAAAGATGTATCAACTGTGGAATTGTCCAACTTTCTGTTTAGATTCTATATATAGTGGATATCTTTCCCTTAACAAAAATACCATAAATTGCTATTCAAGCCAGGCACACAGTCTTCAAAGTCTTCATAGCTTAAAAATATGTATCATGCCAATTTTTCTTCATGGTGTGTGTCTTATTGCTTTTTATCATGGTCATAACTGATAGAAAATCATGTAATCGTAGAGATGATAGTATCTGTCAAAGACAATAATTTATAAAGTAGAAAATACTTTTGTGCCACCTGAAGAATTTCTTTCTCCCAAACTGAAACCAACTAATTAGTTCAATGAAAGCAAAATAATCTTTCTGGTAAGGTGATTTAAATGAAGACAACTCACCTTTCACTAAGGTAGTAGTCATGATGACTCTTTAAAGGAGGAAGTCCAAAAGTTTTTGAGTGCACCACAACTACCAGTTTACAATGGAAGAAATCTGCCTTTCAATTTGTGTAGAACAAAGTTTGCTCAAGTGCTTTTTGTACTGTTAAAAGATTCTTCCTTTGTTTATAATATGGATGATTTAGAAGAAGCTGTGTCAGCACTGATTTATACATTGACAGCTATGGATAATAAGATATGGGCAAACATACAGCTCACCCTTTTACAGATTAACCTGCAGACTGCATTAGGCAAATTTGATGGCATTAAAAGATTTTTCCAATTTATCTGGAAACAATTTCTCTTTTGAATCGTGTCAAGGGTAACATTTCATGCCATTGTACTAATTTAAATAGCTTTGATAAATTGTTTGAGAGGTTAGAGAACTGCACTGTATATGTATATTACCTCTTTAAAATAAAAAGGTTATTAATTGTTAAACAAAATTCATTAGTAAAAATTGAACAAGCCTAAGAAAGTAGACTTAAATATTCCAACACTGCAGCACTAGTGCTGTTACATTGCACCAAAATGATTAAAGATCATATTCAGGAAATTATAGTTTACATTTAGCTTTCAGTACACAGAAACACAGATGCTGTTACAGTTATGACAGTATTCTATTTCTGAGTAGTAGTAATTCAGATGAAAAATATGGATGAAGCTAGAAGAACTTTACAGAAGTTTTGGTACATTACATTCAACAGTGTGTGTGATGATTTATGAATAAAGTAAAATGTTATCATAGATTCAGAGGAATCACAGAAAATGCTTTAGTAAAAGCCTCATTAGCCCTGCTAGCTAATCCATAATTGAGGACAGAAGGGCAAAGTTCATTTGTATTTTGTTCATTTTCTTAGTATTGTTCACACACATTTACTCATATATATTACCTGACACGGACAAGTTACTGGCTTAGAAAAGGCTCTTCTGGTTGTGTAAAGTGAGGTTGTATCATCTTTACTTTGGAAGTCATGCCTTGAAATGTGTACGACGTCTGGCAATATTTACAGGAAAAGCTTCTATCAGCACAGAAATTGGGATTTTGTATTTGCATGGTTGTTAATTTCAAAGGACTTTTTTAATTGCACAGTGTGTACTGTATCAATATTTTGAACTGAAAAGGTAATAATATTCCTCAGAGACATGAATGTAATTTTTTCATAACTTAATACTTAAAGATTAATAATGTATGGGATGGATTGCTGAGTTTTACGTGCAGTATTCAAGTGCTTTGTTACAACATCCTATCTGCATATAATTGCAGAGAGCACAAAGTACGTAGAAAACCACATACTGAAGGTTACAAGCAGAAATGCTAGTTCTATTTGGAGCACAATTAAAGGAGATAAGTAACCAACAATGTGCATACTTTGGATGCTATTATTTCTACATATAGAAACGTTCTAGAAGGTAATTATTCTAAATCTCCCCTGCACCTCCCACTCTGTCCAGGCGTGCACACACGCAGAGACCCCTAAAAGTGGTGTCTCTCACCGGTCCCTGCCGCGGCGGCTGGAATTAACATGCAGCTGGGCTGCTCTGATAAATGGATTCTGTTAGGTCACCAAGGGGATGCGTGTGACATTAAGTGATTTACCGTCCTTTACCTTAATGAAATTGTTTCAGCAAGATGACGCTGAGAGCTTTTAATGGATAGCTTTTCTTGATGTAATGAAACTGCATTCCTTTGGCATTTAATATAAGGTGCAGTTATTATTTACTGGAGCTTTCCCAGCGCTGCTGTTTTGCGCAGACAGTTCAGAACAAAAAGGGATTTCTGTGGCAGCATCCAGGCCGGCGTGCTGTGTGGCAGCCTTGAGCATACGAGTATGTTTGCCAGAGTGTTTCAGTTAGTGTGGCCTAGCTCTACTGGCCTTTCTGAAGGCTTTCATGGCACCTAAAGCTTCCAGTGCTCTCATCTCCCTTACAAATACCTTCCTAATCTGTTTAACAGGCAACTGGATTACAACCAGATCAGCTGTATTGAAGATGGAGCGTTTAGGGCTCTGCGCGACCTGGAAGTGCTGTAAGTATTCCTTCTATCTCTTACTTGTAGCAAGAGCTTGGTATCTGGGGAGTACTAATGTAAAAGCTTATCTACGAGCTGCAGCCTGGTGTCAGGTTGGTCTGGTGAAAAGATGTCTTAAAATAATCCACTGCGATGTGCTATGAAACAGTAAAAAGACATGGAGAGGCAGAGATATTCCTTTAGTCAGCAAGACAGCCATTAAACACAATTTAAAGAAAAACAACAAAAACAGAAAAATCACAAAAAAAACCCATACAGTAGATACTGTATTTCCTTTTCAAATTGAGGAGGGACTAGTGCTAATGAGTCTAATTAATTTTGTAAATTCTCCATCACTGTTGAAGTGCTGAACATTTGCATGATTGCCTTTGTTATATACTCTGACACCCATTTGATCTCTCAGACTGTTTAAGGAAAAATATACTATATATATTTAACAATCTCAATGTTTTCAAAAAGGCACTTTTCTATCAAAGCCTACCGTTATGTGTTAAGATGTTTAGCATATCCACATTAATTGCTTCTTTTGAATATTTTAAGGCTATAAATATATATTTGTAGAATGATACCTTTTTCATGTCACTGAAGGTTAGTATTGCAATACTCTTTTGCATACTTTTTATCAGTGTCTCAAAGTGGCTTTCAGTGAGGTTAAAGGTAAGAAAATTATCATCAGTGGCCCCTGACCTGAAAATAGTTACTGTAATGAGCAAAGTGCCTCAGTTCCCAAAGAACTGGACACAGGACACATTCCTGAAATACTTGCTCTGTCAGTCAAAATGTCACAATTTTTCTGGGCTTTCTATATTAAGAGAAGTGAAAGACGTTGTGTATAGGTGAGTTACTGCAAGTTTGTTTGAATCACACTTAGTAAATCACAACAACTTGAAGGGGTTGAGGGAGGAGTTTTTGGTTGTGTTTTTTGTTTGGGTTTTTTAAGATTTTGAAGTAAAGAAGCTTCTCTGGCAATAGATAGTGTCTGTATGTCCAAGAAACTAAATAATATGTAAGCTGCTTGTGATAAAGTCTTACTATTGTTAAGCAATAGTTGGTCTTACCTACTGAGTGAATGAATCTGACGGCTAAATTTCTTTTTGGCTTTGGGCTTTTTCTTTTAACTTTGTAATCATAGAATAACAAGCCTGTCTTTAACTTTCTGATATACAGCCATATAAAATATACTGTAGATTCAATATTACATCTAATTGTGAAGTTGATGAATTGTTGGTTGTCTGATTGTAAACTTGATGTTCTGTGAGATTTTTATCTTTGGAATTCATATATATTGACAATATAACTTTTCCAGTGATGGCTTAATCTGGTTATTGTGGGGGTTTAATCCAAACCTTTCTTTACAAACAAAAGTATTATAGGTGTACTGTCTAAAAAAATCAAATATTTTCTGCATTTGTAATGCTTTCCATTTTTAGTGTTCCAGAACGATCATCCTTGCCAGTTAGAGTCAGTGGTAAAATTTTCACATTCATTTCAATAAATGAAAAAGTGGGAAAATAATGATTTGCTGAAAAAGCAGGTAGTTAGAATTCTGTGAATGAATATATGTAGAATATTAGTATTGTTCAAATATACAACTAAAATTTGACTGCCTTGAATTATGAGGTAAAGATTAAAATATTTTAAAAATTTAAATAGACATTTTAAACAGTAGTGAAGACGTCGTATCTAATTCAGCTTCCTTTCCAATATGGCTAAAAGAATGAAAGATATGTATACTGCATACAAACTGAGAAGCAAATAAGGCTACATTTTTTGTTTTCATTTGGAGTTAATTATTCTATCTAATCACAGAATTTGTATATTACTTCAAACTACAATCACATGATAAAGCTTTTAAATGCATTATAATCCTGTTCAGTGACAGTTTGAAATGTTTATCAAAGTAACAAGTCTTATCTTAGATGCTATTAATGTTAAAGATACAAAATCAATCTGAAATCTGGACAATTCTGGATGACAAAAAAAAATTATAGGTATGAACTTCCCTGGGAATTTCTGTGAAATTTTATTTTTCCTTTTTCCCTTTCTCTTTCATTTTTTCCTTTTTTTTGAAGAAAACATCTGCTGTACTGAGGAGACAGACTATGGGAAGATAGTACTGTCATATTAAAAATAGTAAAGTAAGACATAAAAAAAATCAGTCATGAAACTTGGTAATAGCATGTAACACTTAGGTAAAAGTATTGAGACAGCTTTTGTTTTAATTACATCTCTATAATAAAATATAACATTTTTATCGTTAGAAGTATTTATGAAAATTATTCCATTTTATATGTATCCCTTACATCTACTAATACTTTTCTATACCCTTGCAATAAATTGTTAATAAATTAATAAAATACAAAATAGTAAGACAGTCATCAAACATCTAAAATTGACATTTAAAATATTTTGAGATATACTTTCTTGAAACAGCTAACAGCTATAGAAATATGTACATTCCCTTCATTGAAAAATATATGGTTTTAAAACCTTTTAAGAAGTTATGCAGGAAGAACTATGGGAGGTGTGAACACTGTAAGAAAATCCTGCCAAGATTCAGGTTGTCATTTATTCATTTATACACCTTTTGCTCATATACCCTTTTGGCCATTTTTTCTTGTTTCCTTTTTCTCTGTTTCGAACAAAGTCATGTCCACCCTTCTTCATTTAATTGTTCTTACTCATTGTTTATCATGTATCCTTAAGAGCACGCAGGGGAGATCCCTTATGCACAATTTAAGACACGGAATGAGTAAACACACAAAGTTTTTTTTACACAAAGCTAAAATGCAGCTCATTGCACCAGTAATTAATTGTTTGTTTAATGTGATAGTGTATAGCCTGATCCTGGCTGAGGTGCTGAGATTTTTTCTGTGTTTCAGTATCAGACAGTACTGAACAATTTATTAAAAATGAGCACAAATTACAATTTGTGCTTTAAAAACAAAAAGAGAAATGGAAAAAGTAAACGGCTTTTTTAATTCAAAGGAAAAAAAAATTATTAGTAGCAGTTACTATTTATTAGTGTTGTAGTTATGTGTTTAAAATCCCTGAGCGCATTCTACATTCTGCTCAAATAAATAATCTCTAAGTCAAAACTGTAAATTCCTTTTTCTAGAGTCCTAGGTTGCTTGCATTTTATTTGCAGTCTAAAGACAGTATTTAACTGCAGGATTGTTCAGAAAGTTTCATCATCTTGATAAACTACACTTACCAAGTATGACAGGTCTGTTTTTGTCAAAATTGGCTGAGATCTGTTCCTAGCTTTTATCTCAAGTTCTGAGGACTTTGCCTAAAATGTAAATTATTAGTTTGCTGAAGTATTAACATTTTTAATTCCTTTCATTCCTTGTATAGCAAAAACTCCTTTATTGTTTGTACAACTCTGGATCATCTGTAACAACTCTGTTCCATATAAAACTGAATAGCAGCCTGTTTTTCTAGAATTCTTGAAAAAAACAGGCAGATCCCTGTATTCTCTGTGAAAAAAATGCAGACTCTTGGAAGCTAGAAAGAGAAAACAGAGTCCTCAAATCAAGGCATATTCTCCAGGAAATCTTTTTAGCTTGAGTACCATAGATGTTCTTAACATTGGTGGAAGTTCTCTTTGAATGAATCATAGGCTACTAAGACCTCAAATTACTTAGTATTGTTAATGTAACAGACCAGCAATAGTGTTTACCAGGGATAGAATAGGGAGGGAAATAACATCTAAAAGTATGTCTTTATTCCTGATATCCATCTCTAGAAACAATACACCATAATTTTCGTTAGCTATGAGGTTTTCCAAAGTATAGTTAATGTGACATAACTGTAACATGTTAATAATGCCTCTTGTGTTTGCAGCACCCTCAACAATAACAACATCACTCGACTGTCCGTGGCCAGTTTCAACCATATGCCCAAACTCAGAACATTGTAAGTAGTCCCTCTAGAACTGCCTGCCGTTTAATCAGTCTAGTATATACTTTTTACCATTTCATCATTTATCATTTTATCAAGTTTTGTCAGTGTCTGTAAATATTGTATGCAAGCAAAAAGAGCATAAACTCAATTAAAAAATATTGAGATATGCTGATGTTGACAAACCTGAAGTCTGCATGGCATCTAATTCTGAAAGGCAAAACCAACAAATGACCCCAAAGCTGATACTTGGGGGGATAAAGGAGATAAAGAAGCAGATGCATGCATTTCCATCATCTTTTTAGTGTATGAGATGAATAACTTTGTGGGAATGGTTTCATGGCATTTTCCCAAAAACATTTTCTATACTATTGTATTGACACACAGAAAAGCTTCACTTTCTAACAAAAATGATGAGTGTAGGGAGAATTTCCTTTTATATGTTGCAGCCATATAGAAAAAGAAGTTGATGATTTTTGAAAGTAAAAAATTTGTTTTACTTTTGAGCTATTGAATGGGTCACATTTCATGTAGGAACATGGAAGAATCTTTGATTGGCTGTCAGATGTGATAAATGGGAAATCTTTATGCTTTTATTACTGTACTGCTAGCAGACCTAATTAAACTAAACTGGCTCTCCAACATTCTTTGTAACATAAAATTATACCATCGTCCGGTAGTGCTATTATAATTTAAGTTGTGTCAGCATTTACAATAAGTTCCCCATTTTTAGAGGTTATGACTTTCAAAGAACACTTTAGGATTATAAAAACACAGTAAAAAGAGTGTGTATACAGGTCATACAGGTTGGTGTTATTTCTTTTGTACATTTAGAATGAATTAAGAATAAATGTATATTGTGTTGAGAGACGAAACCAGAATATCTCCAGGTTTATCTCTGAGACTCTTTCAAAGAGATTTTTCCAATAAATCAGAAATAAAAAATGAATGGGATTGTTCTATCAGAGTTCAAGAGTAGCTCTTACTGTTTAAAACTACTATTACAAAGAGCCTGTCCATTTTCTTTTATGCATGTTGGGTTGCACATCTGTTTTGAAATCAGTAGCGTTGTTCACTCAAGTTAATATCCTGCTCATACTTGAAGAAACTTTGGGCAGGTGAGGGGTTCTGTTCTCAAAACAGAATGGTAACTATTCTTGCTTGGAGAAACACAAAAGTACTTAAATAGTGCTGAATGTTGTTTTTTTGGTGGCCTGGGTTATATTTTGAGAATGGAATTTCATTCCATTCTTTTGTGTTTGTGACCTGAACACATAAATGTCTTGTCCCCTTTTAAACCTTCAAATATAAAAGTTTATATATATATATATACACACACAAAGTTTATATTCTGAACCACAAGTTACAGTGAATCAAATTAGCAACATTTATATTTTTTTTTTGGTGGGATATTTCATCTTTTGAAAATCTATTTTATAAAGAAAAGAAAATAGACACACAGAGTCTGAGATTATAACTGTAACACCCCATTTGCAGTTAGAATATGCTTGTATAACCATATTGATTTCAGCGGCATTAGTTCTAATTTGCAATGGTGTTCTTGCCTACAGCTGGCCACAGATTGTACTGAAGGAGTGTGCTGTACTGTGAGCTATATTTACAAAGCACCCACCCAAGAATTAATACAGGAAACATAAATTACTTTTAATTTCTAATCATTTCGGGGGGGAAAAAACCCAATAAGATAAAGTCTTCCATTTATGCTGGTTACCCATTTCATGTTGCTTTATATTTCTATTTTTTTAATGGATTAATTAGATCCCTTGTCTAAATTCTGATTTTCTTGCACTTCCTTGCCAGTTACTTAGTTAGGATTAAGCACATCAACTAAAAGGGACCAAAATCACATTACTCTTTTATGGATGATTCTGAGTAAGGATTTGATTTATAGCTGTGGACATCCTTTTCTGTAGTTTGAGAAAATGTAAGAGCCAGGGAAAAGTAATTTACCTAATTTAGTGAATACATTTGTCTGATATTTTATCAATGGCAAAGTGCTTTTTGCCACTTGGCAAGAAGCCATGGTCTTGTGTCAAACTCTGCCAACAGAGCAGCGACTTACTTAATTCCATCACTTGCTGCCATTTGGTCTTTTAATTTCAGGCATTGCTTTGAACATAGGTCCCTAGGAGCCAAAAGCAGCTAATCCTCCTTTCTGTGATTAAACAAAAAGAGAGGAAATCAGAAAAGGGATGTGAAAGAAGTTGGTTTATGTTATTACTCAGTCTTGTTCAGCAGAAAATGAATATGACCTGTTAAAGGAATTTTGCGGACTATTTCTATAGAGATGAATAATGGCCAGACTTACAGATATATTTAATTGAAAAGCAAATCTTTTATTAACTCTTTTTCCTGACAGTATATTATCACTATAGGGCATTTTACTTGAGGAGACATTTTTGTCTTACTCACTATTTGTACAGAGCAAGACTAAAAAGTCCCACAGCAGCTTTCAAGCTCTTCTATATTTACATCATTCTTTAAGACAAAAGAAACTACCAATAAGTTACTTTATTAGGAAGCCTTCTTTTTGTTTCCAGTTAATTAGACCACAAACAAAAAGTAATTTTACTGTTTTTATAGTTTATTTAGTATCATTTAACTCCCAGACTTTCAATTAAAGGTGTGGAAAAATGGATTCCTCGTTTAAAATTTTTATCAATAAATTGGCATAGTTGCTTGCTGAAGTAGGGACTGGGCAAACTGGTTACTTTTTCTGTTTTTTCTTCCTGATTTGAAGGGATTGACTTGTTTCTTTCCATGCAGTCGTCTTCACTCCAACAACCTCTACTGCGATTGCCACCTGGCCTGGCTGTCCGACTGGCTGCGGCAGCGGCCACGGGTTGGGCTCTACACCCAGTGCATGGGGCCATCCCACCTACGGGGACACAACGTAGCTGAGGTCCAAAAACGGGAGTTTGTCTGCAGCGGTAAGAGAAACAGATCCGCTCACCCAGTCCTGTGTTAAAACACACCTACTGACAGCTCAGCGGTGGTTGCTGGTGCTGCATGTTGCCTTCTGCTAGCATTTGCATAATCCAAGTATTATTGCATAATCCAAGTTTATTTTTCATTAAAAAAATAAACTAATCATCTCAATCACTGTTATTATCTTGTGGGTACTCCTGTCCTTGCAAACATTGTGTAAATCCTGCATTCACATACATTATATAGCCTTATAAAAGTGGTATTACTGGGGAGAGATGTAGAAAATGGAATAAAAACTGCACTGACTGAGATCTTAAGGCCTTTAATAAGAAGGAATTATTAATTTTTAACTTTACAGGTTGCTTCTTCTGCTTTCTCTTGTTATTTTCTGCAGTTTAAATAATATTCTGTATCCCTAAGTAACTTATCTGAATGTTATTGATATGCTTTCATGCAACAGCTTATTTTCTGATATGAAATAATGAAATGACTAACAGTTCATTACTAATCACATTTTCTCTATTCAATTTTTTTTCTTTATTCATGTCTTCTAGATGAGGAAGAAGGCAAGTTTATCTTTCTTATTTAAATACTTTTAGTCTTGTGTGGAAAATTTTCTGTAAATTTTATCTACTGCTTCAAGTTTCCTCAAAAACATTAAACACCAGTTAGAATATAGCTATCTGTCTTCAGTGATTCAGCAGAGTTGTTTCTACTGGTTGATTTTCTGCAGATCTGCAGAAGCCTATTGCCAAGTATGCCAAAATTTGCATAGATTTATACTTCTGAAAGAGTTTTATGGAGTTCACAATGTTGTCCTTATTAAAAAACTTCTGACACCAAAGTGTAAGACACTGCCATCCCTACGTGGCAAATGCAAATGTTATTCTTACCATTAATTCTTTTGTTTACACTTAAAAGGGCTCCTGACAAAATCACTTTGTATGTCTTATTTTCAAATGTTATGGCTGCAGAGCCCAAGTGCCAAGAACCATTTTACAATTTCATTATTATAATACTGATTTTGAGAAAAGGGAATAACCATGTTTTCTCTCTGGATCACTGTATTTGATAAAGACAGCTGCAATATTTCCCGCTTTTTTAGTGTAAAAAGAGTGGTGTGAGTTATTAGTTGTGTCAGCTGTTTGTGCTTTTGTAAGACATAGATAAAGGTGAAACCAAATTCTTATACTGTAGTATACTATCTCAAAAGACTAACCTTTTCAGTAGTTCAAAACTTGAGTAGTTGTTACTTGAAGTTTTAAGTAGGGACAGTACTGGCTGCAACTGACATAGGTACTCTTCTTATCTTAATATATGACAGATATCATGAGAGATCTTAGATTAAGTTGTGGTTTGATAATCAAGAATGTATTTAGCTCTTTTTAGCCTAATAAAAAATGAGAGAAAAACTGTGCTTTATGCCTTTCTCATCCCTTTGTGCCTTTCTCTATCATTACAAAATGACAATTGTTTATCATTAAATCAATACAAGAGTTGAGCGCACTAATGTATTATGAAATATGCAATCTATCTATTTGCAGAAAAATATATTAAGTTTCTTACTTTCTAAAATATACCTTAATATGACGTGATTATGTTAAAATGCAATTTTTAAAGCTGTTTAACATAGAGAACGAGAACTTGGGAATGAAGAAAAAAAGGCTGTGTAAATTAACCACCTCAGTTAGTAAGAATAGTGGATTGTGGGAGGAAAACAGTGACAGACTGAGATGTGAAGTCAAAGCTTTTGTTTGCTTTTGTGTGACTGAGTGAAAACATCGTCACTCCAAAAGTGTCTGTAAGCGATACAGAATAGAACATAACTAGCAGGACAACTTCAGTGTGTGTAGCAAAGTTCATTCATTTCTGTTGACATGTATTTTCATTACTACACAAAACTCTGAAAACTAAATTAGTTTTTAAAGCCACATAATAATTAAAATATACCTGAAAAATTAATCACAGTTGTCTTTACCAAGGTGATTTTGAAAGCAATATCTAAAGAAGTTGGAAAAGGTTGTAGTACTAGCACAGTAATTAGGCATTTGTCTTGCATCTCTCAGTATTGTGTTCATATATTGCTATTACCTGGGTATTTAAATTACTGCAGTTCAAAAGTATCAATAGGTTACAATGTTTATTTTAGAAGTTCTGCCTGCAGTTTTTCAAGCAAATGTAAAATGCAATTTTTTACTGTTGCAGTAAACTGGACTACTGCTTGACAGTATTGTTCAACCTTAGGAGAAACTTGTTTCCTTTGCAGGTCACCAGTCCTTTATGGCACCATCTTGCAGTGTCTTGCATTGCCCGACGGCCTGCACTTGTAGTAACAACATTGTGGACTGTCGTGGGAAAGGACTTACTGAGATCCCAACGAACCTTCCAGAAACCATTACTGAAATGTGCGTAATCTGGCTTTTTTTTTCCATAAACTTGAGGAAGGCAGTTTTTCCTATGTATCCATTTTTATTGTTTGGATAAATTCATGTATTACATTTTCAAGTTCAGATAGAAAAAGAATATACAGTATATGAAAATATTTAAGACCTTTATGTTTTCTTATGAGTCATTTTTGTATTTACTACTCACAACCATAGTTAAAACTGTGTTCTGTGATTTTCAAAGAGTTTGGGAATACTTGCTTTTCTACAAGTGAGTGGCTTTTCACTGCAGGCTAACCCCCTTGCCTTCAGAGTTGCTCACTGTGCTTGTTTTAACTGGGATGGACTTATTTTCTTTATAGTAGCTGGTATGGGGCTATGTTTCTGATTTGTTCTGAAAACAGTGTTGATAGTGCTAGAATGTTTTAGTTACTGCTAAACAGTGCTTACAAAGAGTCAAGGCCTTTTCTGCTCCTCACACCACCCCACTAACCAGTGGGCTGGGAGTGTACAAGAAGTTGTGAGAGGACACAGCAAGGACAGCTGACCCCAACTGACCAAAGGCATATCCCAGACGTTATGGTGTTGTGCTCAGCTTATAAAGCTGGAGGAATAAGGAGGAAGGGGCACAGACAAATGTTTATAGTGATGACTTTTGTCATGCCAAGTAACCATTACACGTGCTGGAGCCCTGCTTTCCTGGAAATGGCTGAACACCTGGCTGCTTCTTTTGCTTTGCTTACACACACAGCTTTTGTTTTACTTACTAAACTGTCTTTGTCTTAACCCAAGAGTTTTCTCACTTTTACTCTTCTAATCTTCTCCCCCATACCGTTGTGGTGGAAATAGTTGAGCAGCTGTGTGGGGCTGAGCTGCCTGTTAAACTAAAACATCTGCCTTCAGTTACTGTATTCATCAGACTCTCTATTAGAGAAATATATCTTTGTATAAAAGATCAGCAGCCTATACCAACCATAATAAGTATTGTACTAGAGTGGTATCCTCAGAGGGTGATCTGAGAAGGCAAACGTAAGGTAGTTGAGTGGAATTTGTGATGTTACCGTCATGTTAGTACCAGGTACCTGTGGAGAGAAGAGCACATGTGCTGGTAAGGTCGTGTGACATGTCATATGCAGCAGAAACGTTTACAAAAATACAGCCATGTCCTTATAGTGCACAGGCAATATAGAGCAATGTGACTGAGAGGTTGTGTAGGCACAGGAGGAAAATTATTGCTATGTTGCCTTCTATGCAGGGGAGAAGGAAAAATCAGTGACAAGCTTGCTGACAAGACAGTCATCAACTCAGTAACGTGAGCATCTTTCTGCACTGGGGATGGCAAAGGCAGTGGTGTGGAAGGGAAGTGAGAATGCCATTAGAGAAATAGTGGGAAAGTAGCTGTGCCAACAGCCTGGTAAGGAAAGTCTCTCTAGTAGCAAACGAGTGAGAATATTTAGAATAAAAAGCCTGTGAACACCTCGATGGTATTAGATGATGTTAAGAGTTTCAAGGGGAACACATGATGGTAGTGAAGGGAAAGAGATCTGAACACTTGTCCTGTAGTACATAAGATCTTTTCTTGAAAGTTTAAAGACGGATCTCCACAATGAGATTTTGACAGAGAAAGTAGAATTTAACAATTTTAAGGCCATCACATTGCTTGTTGATATCTGACCTGTGTGTTTTTTAATTTCACAGAAATGGAACTACTGTGGTTTCTTCTTAGGATGTGAATGATAATCATGTCTATCAGTTCATTAGTACTATTGTTATGACTCACCTGAAAGTTCCTACCTGTCTCAATTCAGTCATTCAGCTATCTAGTACAAGCACTTCTACCTTTCACCCCTCTCAGAAAAATCCTTCTGCTTGCAAATAAAGTCACTTCAGAAATCTATGCACAGTGCTGGAAGGCTGCATAGACTGTTTTCATTATTGAATGAGTTCTAGACTGGCTTTTTTTCTTGCATAGGTGTGTCTGTGTGCAGAGAAGGAGGAAAAATACTGCAAGAAAGAAAGAAATAAGGAGTATGTCTCAAATATTGCCCACTATATTTCTGCTGCTAACCATTGAATGGTAATTACAGACTGAGTTTTGCATCTCTGTCTGCTGGACCTGCATAGTTTAGTGGGGATATAGGCTGTTAACATGTATACTTCCTTGAGAAATTCGGTACTAGAGACTGCATGTGTGTTCCTGAACCTTTTTTTTAAGAGGCATCACACCCAAAGAAATGGTAGGATATGGGAGTTACTGATTGACTTTGAATCCACTGTGAAAAGAAATGAGCATAAAGTAAAAGCAAGTGAGAATTTACAAAATGGAGAGCTACTTTCCACTAATCAATTCACTATACTTTCTGTGTAAGAAATGTTGTTGACTTTTAAGCATGGGCTGGTGTGATCTTCAACAATTTTTTGGCCTGGAGAATAAAAGCAACCAAATAACACCGCTGGTATTTGGATAAGCATTTAACAGATTTCAGACCGAGGTTCAATGTTTTCTGCTAGGCTAGGCAGTATTCAAATCCCAGAGTGTGACCTTTTCACATTCTGAGATGCATAATTTAGTAATACAGATAAATTTGTATATATGTGCTCAATATGTGTACTGTATATGTACTGTGTGATAGTGTATATCATTTATAATCATACAGCGTAAACTGTTACTTCTGCATCGTATGTAATGTCATTCATGTCCTAAGACACATTGACATGCATTTATTCAAAAGCTGGTGCAAGAATATTAGGAAGCCAAACTTTAGTAATTATTTTATATGAAACAGATGCATATCAGTGAATGCTAATGTGACACAAAAACTGAACTCCAGTGATTACTTTAGACTTTGAGTAAGGCAAACAGAAAGTCAGATAATTTGAGCCAGTGGTAAGCTGCACTCACAGTGAGAACAAAACTTTCCAGCTGAGTGGAAGGTAAGGAGAAAAATGTATAGGAAGATAAATGAAATAAGGCACATGAAAGACTCTGAAGCTGAGAGATAAACTGCCGTTTTTATGAGAATCACATGATTTTCGCTGCTTCCTTGACAATAGGTTGAAGAGGAGTTGAAATTTTGGCAAATAAATATATAGCGTTACACTATAGTGATTAATGTGAGGAAAGTAATTAGTGATAGTTCTTTTTTGATTGTCATGAGGGGCAGGTATATTTACTGTCTTAGCATCAGAGAGAAGGAGACAGAAGAGGTTGGAGAATTAATGGTTTATGGAGTAAAAAAAGTTTTACCAAATAATGAAGTGCAGGTAACATATAAGACTGGATCAGACCAGCACTCCACCTTGGCCAGTGGCTGCATTGGTTGTAGCTGAAGAATGTTTTGGAAACAGCAATATACAGCTTGTAAAACACCAATAGGACAAATATTTTCCATGCTTGCAACATTTTGGGATTCTCTCTATGAAACTTGAAAATTTACACATCTTTCATAAAAAAAAAAAAAGTTTTCTTTGAAACATCCAGTCTGCTTTAAACCCTATTCTTAATCTTCATGTTATTTTAATGTAATAAATTTTGGAGGAGGCGATTGCACTCAAAATAGTCTTTTATAAGTTCATTTATTTTCCTTTGTCTTTGTAGAGGGAGGAACAATGCATTCAGGTTCATAATTTGTCTTGCCATCTTCTATTTTGCATGCTTTCCTCATTCATCTCTTTAAATGATTCCAAGTCTGTTCAATCTTTATGGATGCCAAAAGCTTTCATGTCTTAATTAGTCTCTGCCTTTTTCTCTGAACTCTTTGTTTTCTAAATCTTTTTGACCTACAATGGCCAGAGTTGAGTATAGTATTCAGATGACAGTGAACCATCACTTCACATTAGTGGAATTTTAGTTTTCTTTCATTTGGCTTTTATAACCTAATAATCATTTCCATTCTGTTACTACTAGTACATGTTGCACCATCGATGTAATGCAATTATTTCATCCACAGACTTTTCTGAACATCGAATCTATTTGTATGTTACTTTTTAAAGATGCTCAGTGAAAGACTGCTTTTAACTAACTGTAGCATTCAGAAAGACTGCAAAATTCTTATATTGTTATCATACGATAAAAAGTGTTTAAAAGCTTCATTTTTAAAAAGCTACTTGCAGCTGTTGCTTATAGAAACCCATTGAGATTAGATTAGAAAAATTGATTGTGTCCCATAAAATAATCTGGTTTTAGATTTACTCCTTATGTGACGATGTTGTCAGTATGCCAAAATGGTAACTAACAGTAAATGTTTGAAGAGATGAGCTTGCTGTCACAGTAGCATTGAGAATGCTGAGGAGCTGCCGAACACCAAGCAGAGGGGTATGGCGAGTACTGTAGTTCCCACACACATGGCTTTATTATTAAGCACAAGCTTTGGCAAGAACTCCCCAGCACTCAGGGAGAAAGGGAAAGAGAAATGAGCTTGTTCCCTGTTGTTTTCTGAAGAATGTACAGGCTTTAAGAGCCAAATTATTATTAATTCACTGATTTTTATAGTACAACCACCAGATTCTTACACACACCACAAGAAAATTAGCATTATACTATGTACGTGTGCCAGATGTCTATGTCTAGTCTTTTCAGTAGTTTTTCATATTTACCAGTATTTTTTTGAATTTCCAACTGAACATTTTCATCTGATTTCCTAAGTATACTTGACTGACAAGAACATTTTAAAACTCCCTTACTTTGGACAAGTTCCTCTTCCCTACAATGTTATTACCTGTTTGTAGGTTGTAATTTACATAATTCAGTGATGAGTACTACCAAATTGTATTGTTATGGCTTCAGCCAACTTTATAGTCCACCTGTGCTGCGTACATCTTTTCTACCAATGGTCTTTGCTTTTTATGTTGTGTAAATAACCTTCTCCCATGATGCTAACTTTAAAATTTGTTTTCAGCCCTTTTTCATAGAATTACTTAAAATTTGACAAATTATTTTCATCCATCCATTTTTGCCTCTTATTTCTTTTTTCTTATATATAAAGTAGTTTATTCTTAATAAGAATATGATCCATATTTCTATTTTTCAAGTCCGTAATCACGTTTTGTTTCTTGTGCCTCTTGTGAAGTTTACCTTCAACACCGGATCATAGTTTTGTGATGTGTTGCTATGTTCTTTACCCATTTCTTCCATCCTTTCTCTCAATGGGAAGCATTGACTGCATTCAGCTTCTTAATACCCTATAAAGCACGGGATGTCCGGAGAGTTGATGGAGTCACCATTACTAGAGATATTCAAAAGACACATAGATGAGGTGCTAAGAGATATGATTTAGTTTAGTGATGGACCTGGCAATGTGAGGTTATTGGTTGGACTGGATAATCTTAAAGGCCTTTTCCCATCGTAATGATTCTGTGATTTCTTCCTCTTCACTCGAAAGAGACTTTTTTTTTAATTAAAATGTTTCTAATCTGTTTTTGAAAAAAAATACTTTGTATTCATTACCTTGTCAGTCCATCTGGAATGACACTGCATAAAATCTAGGTAGTGTTAATAATACAGTTATTCTCTGTCCATCTGGTGTGTATCATTAAACTGCAGGATTAGTGTACATTCACGTTGACAATTTTATGTTTGTGGGGTTTTTTTGACGGGATTAATAAATTAAGCTGTATTTAAATAGTGTGCTAGAACCCCTTTTAAATGGAATATTGAATTTCTTGAATATTAAACATTAATAATTTTGGTTGAATAAAATTTAGCATTTTGTAAGTTTGTTCTTCTGGAAAAAGTAAAAGAAAAGCCTTTCTGTTTAGAATCTAATACCGATGTCATGACTTTGCATTGCTTTGATATTTCTACTGGACAACTGTTTTGGGATGATATTTTAAGACAGTAAGAGCTGTATTCTCTGGCTACTGCTCTGTACCACAGTTGGCATGGAGACTATATGCTTGCACTGCACTGTCACCTCCCTGTCTCTGAGTTTGGTATAATATCCTAAACTGCTGAGGAAAATGAGTTTTCATTGGAAACTGAAGTGATTGAGGAATGAGCAGATGTTCTGTGATGGGGGAAGCAGGAGGAGGCAGAACCAGTTCCCAAAATGCTGTTTCATTCCTGTGTGGTTGGATTTACCAATGAGCATCAGGATATTGCTGAGGGTTTTTTCATACCACTCTGTCTGACTTCTCAATTTGCACAGAAGTCAGTTGGCTAAAACCAGCAATTCCTGATGTGTGAAGTCAATTAACAGGCAATGCATTGTCTGCCAAGTGCCTCCTGGGAAGAGGACTTTGGTAACAAGACTGCTTATCTCCAAGTAGCTGCCAGTGAAACCAAAAGAATAAAGCCTGTGGTGGTCCTCTCTTTTTCCCTTCTGCTGTGATAAAGCTCAGAGCAAAATTAAGTATTCAGCATCTCAGTAAATGTAATTCTTAATCTTTATTGACATAGTACAATTGTATCTGTACCAGTTATACCCATTCTGCAAAATTAATTCTCCTCTTTGTTATCTAAATGAACTTACATACAGCTAAATAAGAATGCCTAAGCTTTTCTTTTCAGGATCTGTCCAATCAATGTGATAGTATTTGAGATGGAAATACTTTATATTCCCTATATATTTTTTAAAAACCCAAAATAATTGGTTGACCACTAAGACTTCCTGAGTTAAAGTATACCTACTAATTCTACAGGAAGCACAGAATTAAAAAAGTGCACAGATGCCTTTTTGCCTTTGGGCCAAATGTAAAGGTTTTACACCTATAGGAAACATTTTGGGGGCTTTAGAATGTTTCTCATACCCCTATTATTTTAATGTCAATATTTTAAACATTGTGAGGTAAAATATGTTGCCTATATGTGTTACTTATTTGTTGTCTTCAAATTTTTGTTTCTCAGTGTGTGCCTTGAGCTTTTTTTTATTGTCTTGAGGAAAGTGTGATACATTATTAATTCATTAGATGAGTTGTTTAATCCTCTCCACTTTTCCAGATATTTTTATGGGGTGATCTTTCATTGTGACGTTTATCGAGCTTAACTAACTCCAGTGGTCTAATGCACCAAGTGCTTTCCTCCTTTGTCATACAGTTCATATACTATAGGTATTAAAGGTCCTTCTTAAGGTTCAAAGCTATTATTATAATTGAGTTTAGAAAGTATAGCCTGTCTAATGGCTATAGCATTTATCAGCCTCTATGCAGGCATTTCTTCCACATTTTAGTTTTTCAGCACTATTAATCTCTTTGCACTTGGTTGCATTTTAGAATTTACCTTCTGCATGAAAGTTCCTTGAATGATAGGCAGAAATACCTCTGGTTCTCTTTGAATAGAGACTTTTTGGCACATGTTCAAACAGACTATCAGAAATCTTACAAATAGAGACCCAGCAGCAATTCTATTAATTGGACTGGTATCTTACCTCGGAATGGTGTGACAGGTTCTTATTTGAAAAGAAGAGGCCAAGGAACCATTAATGAGGTAGACTACCTTGTGAAAATGCTGTGCTTAAATTCTCATGATTTTCACTCCTCTCCTTGGCTTGAACTACCAGTCAAAGTTGTTTTAAAACCCCTTTCCTTACTGTAGTATTATGAATAAATGAAAATAAATACAATTGCAATAAGTGTTTCTGAGGGAGGAATTACCTTCTCCAATGACCATAGCTTTGTATAAAAGATTATTTCAGCAAAGAAGCATAAAGTGAAATTGATTTTTTTCTTAATTTTTGTTTCTGTTAAAACCATTTTAGTAATAAAAGAAAGGAATTAATCACACTTTTTTCATGGAATGATAGTGATCACTAGAACTGTGTTTTAAGGAAGATTAAGGTTTACTGGAGGAGAGAGTTAGAGTTAGGGTTAGGACTGGAGGGTTACCACTGGTAACTAAACAACAGTTGTATAAATAATTTCAGTCTTTGTAAGAGGCAGATAAGACCCTAAACCACATAATATATGAAAAAAAAAAAAGAGAAGTCAGGAATTTTAACAGTTCACTGTCATAATTCAATGTAGTGAAAAGTCACTGAATTCCTAATTACTATGGCCTTCAAAAGAAAGTTATTTCTTGTGAATGAAGGTTTTTAACATTTGAATGCCAAAACTAGAAGCTGTACGGTTGTTTCATGATAACTTTATTTACATTTCCATGAGTTTCCTAATTTGTCCCCTCAATCTTGTCTCACTTTCCTGATTTCCATGTTTTTTCTTTACTCCATCTCATTCTCCGTTATACTTTGTTTTCATAAGTCTGTTGATTAATGATTGTGTGTTATGCCAAGCACTCAACTTCATCTTTGTGAGCTGAGTGATGTTAAACAGGATTAAAAGCCCCTGAGATTGCTTCTCGCAGTGACACTCAAATTATATTAAAAAGGATGGAGGGGAAAAAAAAAAAGAAAAGGAAAAGAAAAAAAGGGGAAAGAAATGAGATCTGACAGAACTGAATGTGACAGATGGACCTAACCAAGATAGAGTGACAAGTGACCTGATCACACTGTAGGCACTGAGGAAGTGCTTTGCATAAATGTGGAATTATATTTGAGAACTGGGAGCTCTACGTATGTATCTTTTCCAAGCTAAGCTTGGCACGTGTACAGTTTCACCATTTCTGTTCTCTTTTAAAATTCATCCTTAGGTAAAAAGTCCAAAGTACAGCCTTAAATAAATACCTACTGAAGAGAGACTCTCTTATAGTGAGATGCAAAGATGCTTCTAAGGATGACCTTTTACAGAGAAAAGTCACTTGGAAAGGATTTGGGCACATTTATTGAAGACAGTTCAAAGACTCAAATAGCAGGAAGACTGAAACGTCAGAGATAAGGCAGCTTTCTCTACTTTTAGCAGCTCAAACTGTGATTTGTCTGTCTACAGCAGCCTGACAGAAGTGAAAGCAAACCCTGCATCTTTGCAGCTGGAAAGGAATGGGTCCAAATGCTGAGAGGACAATGCAATAAGTTATGAGACATCAAACTGATTGTTTTGCAGTGTCTGCATTTGGCTTTACTTTCTAATTTAAGTCAAAACATTAATTTTTTTAGATTTACATGAAATATTAACTCATAAATATAATTTGCTGCTTAAACAATTAAGCTATCAACCAGAAGACTTGCACATCCAGTGATGTTTTGGAAAGATTTTGCCAAGTTGGTTTCTATATATACATTGCCATTGGTCTTGTTTCACTATGTATTGTTGAGATTTTTAGTAGGTTGAAAGAATCTTCTAAAACCAAAACTTTTTCCAGAAAATATCTATTAACCTTCCAATGCTACTATTTAATTATTCTTATGGCTTTTTTTAAAATTTTACTGATTTATAAAAATCTCTTCTTAATTCCTTCCAAAATAAATGCATACAGTACTGCCACTCTATGCTGATATCACATGATAAGATGTCTATTTATGGATGTAAAAGAATAATTATTATAGTATGCAGTTGCTTATGAACCCTGATACATACTTTATTCAGTAGGAAGTCAGAAAAATGTGCCAGTTTTTCAATTTTCAGAAACTGCTGGATTAAAATAAAATGCATTAAAAGATACATAAGTAAGTACCGTGTGGAGATGTTGCTGTTTGCTAAATGCCCCTTTGACAAATTCACATGATCTGACTAATATTTTCTCAGGAGTTAATCTACCAATCCAAACTTTTGATCAAATTCATATAACTGCCATGTTTTTTAAATTATTTTTTCTTGTGTGCACTCCTCTTCAACAGTACTTGATGTATATTTTTCTTCAGATCTTACCTCCTCCCTTCCCAAAGAACTTTTAAGACTAACGTTTTTTAAGACTAATCCTAATGCATTGGACTCGATATTCTGATTTTTTAGCAGTGGCCTGGGGAGGCAGTCTGATTTTTTTTGCTGAAATATTCAACTTTACGTAAAAGTTACGGCACTTTTTTTGTTCAGAAGCTGTATCAAACAAGAGTGCATGACTTTTAAAAGCATTATTATTACTAATAAAGTATTAGTTATAAGCTCATTTTTTTCCCTAGAAGTGTATTCAAAAGAATTCACAGAGTATGGCATTACATATGGAAGAGTACCAAAAAAAGTTCCTAATGAAATGAAAATACTTGGTGCAAAATAGCTAATGTGAAACTAAAATTTTTGTATCAATATACACTGTGACTGAACTTTTCCACATTCTGCAGCACCTGATTCTAAAGACCATCCCTGGCCCTATTTAGTCCAAATACTGCCTTTAACTTTGAAAATCAAAACAGAGTGGCTTGTTTACTTTCTAAAAAAATGTAGAAATTTGCTAAATTGTATGAAACAAGGATGTAAACACACAGTAATTACATGTGAATAGTGCAAAATGCGTTATCGATGAGGCAATATATTGGATAACTGTGAAGCAAATTAAAATTGGCTACATATTAAATTTTTTACCTTGATATATTTATTTTTCCAATGCAGATTTCACTGAATTACATTTATCTTTGGGATTCCTGTCTTAATGTTTCCCCCACAAAACTTAAAATATATTCTATTTGACTGCCACAGAAATAGATGAGTTAGCTAATTTGATAGATAATCCTTTCTGCTTAACAAACACAAAAGAAACAATAGAAATTATTTGTCATGCTTTTACTGAAATATCTTCCTAATATTAAAATTACTAATAAATCATGCAGCTTTATAGTTTGAGATTTGCTAAACTTTCCTACTTTAGCTGTTAGGCATTTCTGTAGGTACAATATTTAATCTGTTCTTTATTAGCATGTGTTCTGTGCTTGTCTTGTTCATGTATTTGGCTTTCTTCGTACCCTTGTGGCCTATCTTAAAAACTAAATGTAGATATATAGACATAGAGCACAACTGGAAAAGAAACACATGAAACTGGTGCTGATTTCCGGAGACATTGGAAGTAGGTGCTGGCAGAGTGAACACTATTGCACCTCTGAGGGTTTTGTACAAGTTTCTGGTGGGTATTGAAGTAGAAGAGGCACCTTGAGAGGCCTCTCTGACTCAGCCAAGGGAAAGAAAATAGCTCAAGCTTGGAATAAATGAATATTTCATACAGCATGAAGGGAAGCTTGGAGGAGGCCCATCTAGCTCTTCCAGAAAAACCCTCATAGATTTCGACAGCTGTGCCACACTCCAAAGGTGTTGTTACCCTTCGATTTTATTTTCACATATGGCTCTTCTCAGCAATGGTATGAGTGAAGTTGCTGTGAAAGAAAGGATGGATACTAACTTTTCACTGTTTTTGTTTCATCATCAGTGGAATGCTCTCTTCATTATTTACGTGGTGCTAATTACATGGTCCAGTAAGCAGCAACCACTTGTTAAAAGTATTCTCAGTTAAAAAAAAACTTCATTTAGATTTTTGTGGCAAATGTATGGTGTAAGTCCGTGTATTGTTTGTTGGGCATTAAGGATTCTTTCCACACTGTCGTCTCACACATCAGTGGGATTCTGTAGCTAGTGTTTCTGCTCAGTGAGAGCAGATTGACAAGTCACTGCTTGTGGTGAGCCAGGAGTACAGCAGGATTGCATCTCTTCTTTTTTTTCTGAATTTAATGCAATTACTCTGAACAGCTCAAGTAGTTTTTGTAGTATGACTTTCATCAAAAATAGGCTAATTAGAGAGGCTTTAACTTGACTCTGGGTGACTCAGGCTAATTGCACTGGAGCCACACTCTGACAGATGCCAAAGTACTGAGCAAATAATTCTTTTTAAAAGTGGTGAATTCTGCCTACAACCTGAATCTGTAACAATTAAGGAATATAAAGCCTGTCACCATTAATGGTGCTGTAGGGTTCAGAGCATGAGGTGGCCCTTTTCTCTCATAAAAAATTAAACAAGTGCAGGTTTGGGACTTGCTTTTGAGTAAATGTGATGAATTGTTTAACAGCTTTAGAATGACAATTCCTGTTACTTTTTTGATGTAATGCAGTCTGAGGAGGTGTCTGTCATTTACTGTCAATCCCCTGAGGAAATATTTGATAGAACAATTAAAGTGGATTATAACAGTTTGGCAAGCTTTAGGGCAACATTGACAGTGATTCTTTATATGCAAATATTTAGGAAACTGTCAGCTAGATTTGTGAACATATAGAATTAGAGCCTGATATTCCAAAGTGCAAGTAATATAGTCATTCAAAATACATCTTTTGTTAGACATGGATGATATCACAGATTTCAACAGAATTCATTTGCTGCTAAAGTTAGAAGCAACATTTAGTGGATATTAGCACTCTGGAGGTGCAGTTATTGAGAAAATAAAAAAAGAGACTTTGTTTAATAGTCTGGAGGTTTCCTGTAGCAAAAGGAGACCATCACCATTTCCTTATTTTAAAAACAAACAAAAACTCCCTGAAAACCTTGCAGATGTCGCATATGACAAGAGATGTGTTGGCTGTGTATTAAAGTTCTACAGATTCAGGAACTGCACCGAATTCTATCACTGAAATCTATTTTCTATTTTCTGACAGCTGTTTTTGCCATTTACTTCAAAAGCAGATGGGGAAAATGCAAAGAGGAGCTGTCAATTTTATTACCATGTATAATCAGCATCTGTGCAATACATCAGACTCATTGCACAGCTTACAATTTCTTCTCTATAGTAAAAATTCTTTTGGGATTTTTTGACAAACTTCTTACAGATTTATTGTAAATGAGTAGATTCTGGAATTAAAGCTATAGATTATTTAACAACTAAGGCTACTATTGTATTTTCCAAATTTACTTAATTGAGATGTTATATTCTGAGTGTTTACCTATAAAATACACGGCTAATTTGCTGCTCCATATTCAAATTTATGTTTTCTTAGGGAAGATGTTTTATTTATTATATTTTATTTTATTTTCACAGCAAGGGTTTATTAGGTATAACTCTGACCCATTGTGAAATCTGTTTAGGTGCAGCACATCTCTGTTCAGTATTTTTGTATTTTTCACCTTTCTCTACTGAGCAGCCTTGGTATATTGTACCCCATCTGCATGATTTAAAATAAAAATATTCTGTAGAGAACAGGAAGTTCTTCATTCCCAGTCTGCCTTCTTTCCTGGTGCAAAAGTCTTTAATAGAAATGTCTTTTTATAGTGGGAAAAAAATCTATATTAAAAGTGTCAGTATATATAAGCATGTTGTTTACCTCTATCAGTGTGGAAGTTGTAATCAGTAATGGTGTGCTGCAGGCTTATGGTAGACAACAGCATCCTCTTGGAAAGTGTCAAGTGATTTACATGTCACAGGACTCTCTGGGACTGAGTGGAAAGAATCCATCTACTGACTGGGGACCTACTTTGATTTTATTTGATTAGATTGAAAGTCACAACTGCAGAAGCACCTTTTTTTCTTAGAATAGTAGGTGGTTGTACATTACGCTGTCTGCAGTGATAATCAAGGGGGAAAGATTTAGAAAAAGAGATGTTCATAGTGCATTTCCTAGAGAGGAGAGATTAGGGAATAGTCTTCAAAAAAGGTTTCTAACAGTTTGGCACTGTTAAAAGACAGTAAAACACTTAGGTATTGATGAAGAATTTCTTTGAACTGAACCACTAAAAGGAGCAAAAGGCTTACTACTAAGAGCATTAATTAGCATTTGTGTAGTGATGGGCAGAGTACTTCTTATACATGAGGCAGTGCAGGCTTTGATGAAACATGTATTTAACTGTCTTCCTCCATTATCTTATCTTATTAAATATGCTGCTAAAATTGACTGTGGCTTTTGAAAAAGAAACCACCAAGGCACTGTTTATGATACATAGACAATCATTCTTTTTTGTAAATGACTTCTGGAATGACTTTGAAAGGAGATGTTATGCACAAAATTTAATACGAGTTCCATGGAAAAATACTGATATTATCTGTTTGTAATATAATGGTACTTCTGACCATGTCATTTGCAAGCACTTAGCAGATGATATTTTTCAGTAATAGATAACTACAGTCCATCCTTTTCCAGAATTAAAAATGTTTCATTTAGTATGATGAATTATTATAAAGGAGTTTTTAATTACTCTGGATTTTATCAGCAGAATGCAAATGTCCTTTAGACATTAGTCTATCTATACTTTGTGACCCTGGATTATACCTAATTAGATTTTTCTCTGCAACAGTGGATGTAAATTTACACTCTCTGAAATTCAGCTGATTCTAGGAAGATAAAGCAGAAAATTAGAGGATAACAAAGCCTGAAAAAATTGTGAATTCAATTTACTTTCTTTACAGAAGAAAAGAGATATAAAAGATTCTTGTTCTGTATTATTTAGTCTTATTTTTCCTTTCTCATACTAATCTCATTTTCTGAAACCTGATGTGTCATAGCGTGTACACTTTATTGTGAGTTAAGAAAAGACCTACTTAGATGGAAGATCTTGTAGATTTTTTTCCATATACTGCACAGTCTGTCTATTAGACTACAAATTTCTTACTAAAAAGAAGTGTTACGTACAGTGTTCATGATGTTTGTGTTACATACTAGCCAGTGAATTGGTAGTACACTCTACTAGAACTGCTAGAAAAAGCTTTCTGCATTATACTGTAGTAGGACTTCTTTAGGTTTTGGATCCATATAAATATTGTGACATAAATGGGTCTGTAAGTTACTTCAGCTTATAGAACTAATATATTTTTAAATTAAAAGAGTGGAAGTGGAAAATACTTTGATAGTATTTAGTTGAATGTAGACTGGAGCCCCTCCAGAACTAGGTTACAAATCCCTACCTCATGGACTAACAAGCAGCATGTATAAATGAGGCTTGTGACAGCTTCATGTGGGAGCATATATATGTTTTTGCCATATACACAGAGTCATTTTTCCCCACTCTCTCTCCCTCCAATTCAAGTGCTCTGTAATATGGCCTAATCTTTCCCTGTGTATTTCCAGTCCTCTGCATATGCCCTACATGTTTCCAGGTTTCCCTGTGCAAGATACTCTTTGACTGGTTTTACACATCTGATAAATGTCTGGTCAGGCTATCCCTGGTGGCTAGGTATTTGGTTACTGCCAAATAGAGTGTGTAACAGGAATGAATGAATGAATGACTGCCATTCCCTTCATGGCTGGGTTAATTTGGTTTCTCAACTCTTTCACACTGCTAAAATAAGGAAATTTTTAGAAAATTGTTATCTGAAGGTTTTACCTCTCTTTGACCTAGCCAACTGAGTAGAAAACTGTTTAGATGATAAGCATGCATAATCTTTATTTTCTGAGGAAACTAAGCTGAACATGAAGCACAAGAACAGAAGAACTTGAGTTTGGTCGAACTTGGTATTGACTTTTAACTTAAGGGAGTTTTACTTATTCAGATGTTTGCCTTCTGCACCTATGCAAGTGTACTGGAGAAAAGTGACCTTGTTCCTCTGTAGCCTAGTCAACACTCCTAGTCTGATGCAAAATGTATTTCCTGGGTCTGAAAGGCTCAACCAAGGGGAAGGCACGTAAAAGAATATTGTGTTTATGGAAAAAGTTAACAATCCTGTGCCATGGGATTCCCTGCAGTGTTTAAAATATACCTGAAAACTGTAGCAAGGTGGCAATATTTTCCTAGTTAAAGACTTTTTAAAAACATGAACTCTGTCTAAAACAGACCTGATGAAGTGAGATTTTTCTGTGTGTCAGGAAGATTATTTCAGGCGTTTTTGTTTCTTGGCTTATTTATAAGCCATTCAAGAAAAATTCTGCTAATGTAAAGCACGGTCAGATTTAGAAGATTTTGAGTATTAAATATATCAATGTCTCCATTCAAACAAAACTTCAAAAAGGCAGCAAAAATTTCTTTTTTTTGGTTCAACCATAGTGTGATCTCTGGATCTTTTTTTTACAAAAAGAAACAATAGTTACAAGAATAGTTTTTGGGAAAGGTGTACTAAAAGTGAATATATGAGCTTACTAGTTACACTGCACACATGAAGACTCGTATGTGTCTCTATCAGAGCAGAAGTGAAACAAAAGAGAATTAATAGAACAAGGATAAAGGGGAAAATAGATTCATATTCTTGCATATTCAGGTAATTTAAAATAGTGAGGTAAATTCATTACAATTTTCATTCCTTATAAGAAATAATTTTTGACATTGGCTTTATGTACATAGATCATAGTAAGAGCTGATTTGTGTGCAGGAAAGAGGGAAATAGAAAGCTTATTAGATAAGCATGGTATGGAGTTCGAATAATACTGCCTTTTCCTGCTGTACTTCTTAGGGTAGTTTCATTTGTTAGATCTGTGAAATATAAATTTTTGCACTGCACTGCCTAACCTTGAAATACTGTGATACGTGAAGAAGTGGCTTCTATTTATTGCTGGATCTGTTTAACTTGTTGGCAAGAGGGCCATAGGTCTGTATTAGCATGTATTTCCCATATGTAAAGCTCGGGAAGTAAAAAAATTTCCTGGATAAGTGTTTCCATTAGCAAAATCACACTTTGCAATATGGCAAGCTTCAATCACAGCCACTATGCATACAAAGCAAATGTGGCTGGTAACATAAACTACAATTTTAGAGTAAAATATTTGATTAAAGAAGTTAGAAGTATGGCTGTTCAATTCTAATATTGTATCTTAATGAAAACGTGTTACATATTGTATCTAAAGAAATCATATGTGCATGTTTAAAAATATGGCATTTACCTTACTGCAGGTAGCAACATATTTGTTCAGTAGGAACAAAGTAAGAACAGTAGGAACTTTTCCTCTTTCCTATGATTTGCATATTTCAATGATTAACTCACAGAAGTCTAAATAAAACTTGCTATGTAAGTTGCTGTGTGTGAATAATAAATTGGGAAGAAATTAATAGCAATGCAAGTTTTATTTTGGTAATGAAAATTCTAGATTAAATTTTACAAAAATCTTGTGTGCTCTGAAAATAAGTTTTCTTTAGAAACAAAATCAATATTTAATTTTGATTTACAACATTACACTCTGTAGGTTAAAAGGCTTGGTTTTACAGACAAAACTTGGTCTTTTTTGTAATGAAAACTGTGAAATGACCTTGATTCTCAAGATAAAAATTATGCTGAAAAGGAAAGCAAAAGAAGTTGTCTTTGTTAAAGTCTTTCCCTTCTATTTTTTCATGGCTGTAGATTGCTGTTTGGCTTGGGGTTTGTATTTTTATGTTGTTACTATTCTTTTACAGACGGTTAGAACAAAATTCAATCAAGGTCATACCTCCAGGAGCTTTCTCACCATATAAAAAGCTTCGAAGAATGTACGTACTCAGTAATTTAATTTTTATATACATACACACACATATATATATATCTATAAAAACAAAAGATAAGTCAAGGTCATACAGAGGAACTGCAGTTAATATATATGTATTTAAGAAAGTTTGACTGCTGGAAGATTAACTGAAATAGCAGCCTGATTGTTAAGACAATGTAACATCTTTCCCACATGAATAATAGTTGTTTTTATGCAGTATTGTAATTATATAATATAGTCCTGCATAGAAGCAATCTGTTACTGTAGTGAACATTCTATTTACAAAAATAATTAATTGAGATAAGTTTCTGTTATTTTAGTGTGTCTTTGAGGCTGTATAGTCCTGTAGCCATAGCAAACACATAATTGTTTGTAAAATGTACTTAAACACTTAAGAAAGGTAAGTCTTCTGTCATTTTTTTTCAAGCAATTGATAGGTCTGTTTTTAACCATGCATTTTTTTTTTCAGTGTACTAATTCTAATTGCATTTTATTTTAATATTTGCTATTTTGTAAAATAGCTTGGCTTAATTAAACCCAATTTTATTTATTTCAGTGACCTGAGCAATAACCAGATCTCTGAAGCTGCTCCAGATGCTTTCCAGGGCTTACGTTCACTCAATTCACTGTAGGTATCTGTTTGATCTGGTCAAACAAATTTCTGCAATTTTCTCATGGTGAAATTGTTTAGGATTTTTGGCTCCCTGCAGAATTTTCATATAAATTCTATCGATTCTGAAAGCTGCAAAAATAATTTATGAATGTTAGAGTGATAACTGAATAACAACTGAAAATGCTTGAGTTTTTTGGAAATGCGTTTACAGCAGAGTTGAAGAAAATAAGACATTTCTTCTATTCTCCAGCTAATTGTTCTTATGAACAGCAAATTCCCCCACCAAGGTCCCTTGGTACAGTGAAGTGCTGATTCTGCTGAGAGCTCTTGGGGCAACACCACGTTTCAGAAAATGTGTGTTCCCGCTACCTCACAGGATCACAAGGAATTTAAATGTATCAAATTGTTGCTATTAAATTCCCTTCAGGAAAATGGAAATGTTTTTATTTTTAAAGTCAAAATTGTATAGTATATGCCTTTTGTAATAGTGGCTTTATTTGCTTTATTATTTCCTGGTACAGTGTTCTCTATGGTAATAAAATTACAGAACTTCCAAAGGGCCTGTTCGAAGGACTGTTTTCTCTACAATTACTGTAAGTATTTTTTTTTAATATTTGTTCTATTTTGGGATAACTCAGGCGGGTAAACATGATGACAGATTTGTGCCTGGCGAAAAACTGTCAGAAAAATCCCATATGTAAGATCAAAGTATAATGAAAACAAATTATATTAAAGCCAAAGAGTCAAGACTGTTGTAGGCCAGCTTGCCATTCATCCACGAATTTGATCACATCTCACTGAATGTCTCAGCCTAAAATTATTAACTTTAAACTATTCTCTTATATGGAATTTATAAGTATAAAACACATAAGAAATGATACTACCTTGCCCTGTGAACAGCAAATACTATGTATAAAGTTGCTTGGGAACCATAAAACAAATATTTATATTTTATACAGAGAATATATGTGAAGTTTAAATGCTAAGTATTTGTACTTGTACCTATCTATGGAAGAAGAAAGTTACAATACAATTTCATTGATGTCCGTCAATGTTTTCTGACATTCTTCTCCGTACAATTCCTTGAATGTGAAATACAGCTGTTATTTCATTTAGCAGTTTGGAAATATCCATGTGTAATCTTATAAACGATTTCTCTTTAGAGTTAATACTAGGAAAAAGAATGTCACAGTGATATGTTTATCAAATGTTGTCTACAATTAGCTGAAGAGGTTGTGCACTAATACTGTGCAAAACAAATTTTTTAAATACTCAATAAAACAATAGTAGTGTTTTCAGAAGAAATTGTTACAGAGTAACCAACTTGTTGATTTAAAGCTGCTTCTTAAAGAATTTAAAACTTATTTTCATTTGATTAGAGGTATTTAATGTCCAGACTTCATATTTTAGTGACTGTCAAAATGTCTGCTATTAAGAACTTGTTGAAGATGGCGAAATGGTAAGAATATACAAAGAAAATTCAAGTTCTGACTCCACCTAGAGGTTTACATTTTGATGTGTTTTAGTCACAAAATACCGTAGCAGCTGGGGGCTGTGCATTCCTGTTTCGGTTCTAAAAGTATGTTTCATGTTTTGCGTTAAGAAAAAAAAAAAAAAGAAGAAAGAGAAAAGGGAGAAACATCTCAACTTCTGTTTTTTTCTGAACATTAGAATGTCCATATCTTGGTGTACTTTGCATAGACAATACATTTTGATCTAAATAAATTTCTACTTGTGTTGAAGTTTTTTTATTAGAGCTTTGGTTTTCAAATCTAACATTGCATTTCTTTCTGGAAAGTGAAAAAATGCATCTAGCTGAATTACATTTTAATTTTTTTTCTTCTCAAAAGCATGAAGGAGTTGGTTTAAATTGGCTTATTTGCTATAACTTTAGAAATCTGGGAGGTACAGGGAAGAAAAGGTTCCCTTTGAAGATGGAGAGGAAAAAGGATCCAAGACAGATTTTGGATATATTCCATGCCACTAGTTTTTACTGCAACTCTGTTAGTGTGGCCGCATGCTGATTAGTAACATATAATTAAAAGTGCCACTGCACATCTCTTCCAGCTAATGAACACTGTGTTCAGTTCCTTTTTTGCATGTTTATTTATTTGGCAAAAGAAACTAATTTTCCTTGCATATACTTGATTTTTTAAGCTTGTTTCTTTGCACAGACAAATACCACACACACACATTTTACCAGCACATGCAAGAAGCATGGTTTTAGCTCAATAATCCCACGTTCCAACTCCAACGTGCAAATATTTAGGAATAATTTCAGAACACTTAAATAGGATATTTCAATTCACTGAAATACCTTATGTCACTGTAAATATTTGTTTCTACGTCTCTTGTTTGGTTACAAATATGCACAAAGAATTATCAGTGAAAAACGCAGAAGCAACTCTGAGCAAATTCTTTCATTTTTATAATTGTCTTCCATTAAACAGATTATTGAATGCCAATAAGATCAATTGCCTGCGAGTTGATGCTTTTCAAGATCTGCACAACTTGAATCTTCTTTCCTTGTATGACAACAAGCTTCAGACCATTGCAAAAGGCACCTTCTCACCCCTACGTGCAATTCAGACCTTGTATGTACGCTCTTGTTTTTGATTGTCTTTAGTATGACTTCATATGTACTAAAAATATTGAGAACTGGAGAGACCAAGAGGAAATAATGTGTGAAATTATACTTTTTTTCTTCATAAAAGGCATTTGGCTCAAAACCCATTTATCTGTGACTGCCATCTGAAGTGGCTGGCGGATTATCTTCATACAAACCCCATTGAGACCAGTGGTGCCCGTTGCACCAGCCCCCGCCGTCTGGCAAACAAAAGGATCGGCCAGATCAAAAGCAAGAAATTCCGCTGCTCAGGTAATTTTCTTAGTTCAGCTGCTATTTTTCTTTTATTGGCAAAAACAGTGGTTATAGCAGTTCTAATGAAGGCGGCTGGCTCTCTATGGAATTATTAAACATTGCAGAATCCTTTTTAGTTCTTTGACTGAAGGAGGGGAAATCGTGGAAGTCATAGACTGTTGGATCACGGAACGTTGCTATAGTTAACACATTTGGCACTGTTTCTGAGCAGCATTAAATCTAACAAAAGAAATGCAATATATAATACTTCAGAATGAAATGCTAAAGTTATTCACTGCAAGTATCACCAACATAAATCATTTTGTAAAATTTCCACAAGGCTCTAGAGTATGTGAAAGATCTAAAATTTTCTAGCTAAATATGGAAACATGACATATTCATTTTATAAGGGAGCTTACCTCATACTGAAATTTACTGTTTTCTTTTTCTAATCTTATTCCATTTCCTACTTACATTTCTCTAAACCCTAACTTTTGTCATATGGTATCCAGCTGTTCCAGGTGCATTTCATATTTCATAATTTATTCAGTCTCAAGTGCAAATACCAGATGAGATCTGTTTGTTATCCATGTTCCGGATACATTTATGACTATTCACACTTGGTTGTTTATCAGCTCTCATTGTGAATACACATTTTTTCACTTAATTATCTGTAGTTAACTGTAGTCCATACTTAATCTAATAAAACTCATTCTTTGCTTGCTGACATTCAGGTGCATCTTCTATTTTTTTTCTCTTTATTTAGCTAAAGAACAGTATTTCATTCCAGGTAGGTTTGGCTCTGCAGTTAAGATCAACTAACTGCAGATACTCCATCCCTTTTCCCCAAAAGCAAAGTTTGTTATAGCTTTTAGGAAACTGGTGCATGTATATTAACATTAGTCAATACTTGTAGCTAGACACAGTTTTCCTTTGTAGATTACTAGTCATTCTAGTTTCTGAATATAAGAGCTTAGCATGCAGCTCCATTTACCTTTTTTTTTGTCTCACAAATTTGCACACAACCTACCAAAATTATACCTCCTCTTGAATTATTTAGAAGGTTGCACCTGCTACTTCATATTTCAATTGACAACTCTACTTACCTTGTACCTTGCTTTTCTGCTGCTACTGTTTTTAAAATGTGGCTGTTGAGCTGCTTTTAAACACAGCAAACCATACTACCATCAAAGAGCTAGTCCAACTTAAAAAAAATAAACGTTTTCAAAATGAAAATTTTGCTGCCTTACTTTCATGCTATACACTAGCTGCAGCTACTGCTTGCTTACCCTCCTTGTATTTACAAAATCGCAGTGGAATGCTCGAAGAAGAAAGCTGATATTCTTCATTAAAGGCATTCTTTGGTCACATGCTTACAATGTATCAGAAATGCTTTACGTTAAAGAAAATATGACTGTAGAGTTGGAGTGAAATGGCAATTTACATACCTCTTTAAGCCACAATGAGTTTGTGATATTTTCCCAAAAGATTTACTCATGTTGGCCCTAGCTCTTTGAGATTTGTTTCTTTCTTGATTTTACCTTGCTTGTCAGGTATGTGCACTGATTTCTTAATAGAAGAAACTCAGTGGTGCACTTGCATTATGTTCCTAACAGATAATAAATGATTGATTGGCATAATAAACAAGAGAGTAATGAATGTATTGATGAATTACAGTATGTGATTGGCAAACAGGTTTTTTTCTACCATAGTTTAATATCTAGAAAAATATCCACAATAATTGATTATGACACCAGTGCACTTGTTCTTTCAAGTACTACAGGTACATTGTCATTCTGTAGTGTCTGAAGTACTGATATATTGATTGGTCTTTGTCTTTTAAACTGGTATGTTTAACAACTCTTCTCCTGATGCTGTGTGATGTATCACTTAAATTTGCAGCAATCATGTGAAGTTCTTCATTCCCCCCATACTAGTATGTTGGTTTGAATATGAATAAAAGACAAAATGAAATAAAAAATCAGACAGCAATTTGTCAGCATTGGCAGCCACAAAAATGTGGTTTGAAGCAGCATAAAACAGAGGGAGATTCAATTTCTCAAACCTGTAGTGCCACTCAATTCCTTAATGAGTACAACAGCTGTATTCCTGCCACAGAGTGACTTCTAGTCAACCTTGCCAGTACAACTTTTGTCTCTGAGTTAGAAGTGTTTTCTTGCCAGCAAGTGTCTTCACAGCCTGTTTATAATGTGGCCACACATGCAGTTTAGCTTTATTTATGTAACCACTAAAAAAAACACTGTTCCTGGGAAAAAAATAAAAGGAAGGAAAGAAATAAATTACTCAAAAAGTGCTACAGACATGCTTCTTGAAATACAGCTTCTGTGCTTTTCTTTCTGACACTTTGTTAGGCAGATGCTGCATAAAATTCTTTCAGTGGTTGAAGATCTTGTCCCTGAATATTTTAGTTGCTTCCTTTAAACTGCTAACAATGATTTACTCTGGACACAGGAGGAAAAACAGATGTATTTTTACCTTTTCTCATTCAGTCTAAAACAGTGCTAAAACCACTTCTTTGTAATTAATAAAATACTGTAAAAATGTAGCATTTCTTTTAAGAACCTAATTTTAAAAAAATTGTTTAAATATGTCATTGGGAGATCTTGCTCTTCAGACACTAGGAAGTCTTAGTAGAATTTCATTGTAGTCATTTGGAAGACTAAAGGTTTCACAAGCATTAAATTATTAATTTGAAATAAATATTGTTTGTCTGCTAGCTCACAGAAATATTCCATGTAGTTATATCATATGTGTTACTTCGACATTTATATAGGCTAGACAACATAATATGTGATGACTGTTGGTTTTTTTTGTTTTTGTCCTTCTCCCCTGAGGAATCTCTTTCTCCTACATTCCTTTGGCTTATTAAGGTTTTAAGTGGCATAGCATGTATATATGTGCAAAGTAGTAGTTTTTAAAGAATCCATTCAAATTAGTGAAGAATAATATATGGGAGGCATCTTCATCCTATGTGAAATCTGTAATTAATCCCAATATTTCATTTTTTAATGCCACTTAAAATTAATTATTCTTACTGGTGAAGATGGTTCCCCTTAGCAACATCTTCTAATCAAACCAAAACTGAGTAGAGAACATGAGACCTAAGTTCATGTTTTTGTCTTAATTGGGATTACTCTGTCTTTCTTTCCTTCCTGGCTATCTTTACTTTTGCAGGAGTTCATCATTTTGGCTGTAAGTAAAGTTCAGTCTCTGAGCTAAATCACAATGTACCTCCCAGCCCTGATGCACCTTCTGCTAGTCTCAGTCTTTTCACCTTTGTCCAAGAAGAACCCGCAGGTCCTTTCAGCTTCTCTTTGTTTTCTTTGTCACCCACCCTCAATTCCTTACTGGATGTTTTCTCCTGATATGTTTAGGATGTTTTCTTTGACTGACTCTGGGAAATGGTGGAGGAAACTTTCAATGTGGTTCATTTTTATTTTTTTGTACCTTTTATTTAATTTGTGACAGTAATACTGTTACCGTGGCACTGGACATTCAGTAAGAATGCCATGTCATGTAAGCAAGTATTAAACTTCAAATGCTTCTGTAACTTACACCTACTCCTTCCTCTTTTCCCTTGCTCTTATCCTTGGCCTAATGGATGCAGTTTTGATAACGTAGCGAGATTTTCTGTTGTGCTTGATCTAACCATGTGGTTGTGAGGTATGAGTAAAACATGGTTCTGTCAAGCACCATGGAACGTCACGCAGCTTTCTACAGCATGGCAAGCTGCTGAGGCTTAAGTCAGGATCACACATTTTTTAAATTAATGCTGAAAGCAGGGCTTTCAATCTTATGTGCTTGAAATGATGTGGAGTATCAGACCTATAAAAAAAAATAAATCACAGAGGTTTATGAAGTCCAGTCAACAATACAAATTTGTTTTGTAACAACAGAAAGAGAAAAGGTAGCATTCAGGATCTATTTAGTCTTGATACACAGAAAGAAAATAAATTCTAAAAGAATTAGTGGCATTTGTGTGATTAGCTATAAACAAGGCTAGATTGGCTGACAACATAATCAGCAGAAAGTACAGCTGTGAAAAGCTCAAAGTTATTGTTTTCCTGTTATGTGAAGTTGGTCACAGTTTCTTTTCCAGCATATCTTAAGCCCCTATATTTAACCCTCTCTTGAAGCCCTTGTGTCTGTTCAGTATCACAAAGTTTATCATACATTTCCCAAGTTGCCCACCCCTTAACTGCATTACAGACATAAAGACATCTTTTCAACCTTCTCACAAGAATCAGATCTAATATTTTATTAACTCAGTATTTGTATTTTGACTTGGCTCTTCCACAGGCACTGAAGATTACAGATCCAAACTAAGTGGAGACTGCTTTGCAGATTTGGCTTGCCCTGAGAAATGTCGCTGTGAAGGGACCACAGTGGACTGCTCCAATCAGAAGCTCAACAAAATTCCTGATCACATTCCCCAGTACACAGCAGAGCTGTAAGTTGGACCCATAAAAAAGCATTATTTGCTTATGTAAAAACTAACTAAAATTTTCAATTGTAAAACCATAGCTTTACATTTTTGGATGTCAAAAATTAAATGTAACCGCCATGGAGCACTTCATAGAATAGTAGGGCTTGGAAGGGACTTTTATAGATCATCTAGTCCACTTCAAAGCACTAGGCATTAATAAAAAATATTTATGCACCATTTCAGTACCATGTAGTCTTAAAAAACTTATCTTAAAATACATAAGGTCATTATTTCATGTTTCCAGTTCTCCAGTACATGAGCCACTCACTTGGAATTTTTTGAAAGACAGTGGGGTTTATTTGGCTTTTTATTTTAAATACAAGAGCAAGTAGGACATCCAGTAACCCGGGGTGTGTCTTAAAAAGGGATACCTGGGTGTTTAATAAAACAGAACTGATTCTTATGCAAAGCACATATTAAGTGTGTCAGGCAGCAAACCAGAGGAAGATAAAGCAAGCAAACAAGACAGAGTTGGATTAAGATGAGATAATAATATAATGAACAGACATGAGCAGAAAAGAAGTCACAGATTATTACTTGTTTAATAAGTGCCATATGGGAGTGATTTGTAGGCATTACAACTGAAGTGGTCTTCAAGGAAGGATTGAAAGATAAAATTAAGACAGCTTTACAATGTTTTCCCATGCAAAAACCATAGTATGAAAGGGAATGCAGAGATGCTTCAAGGATCAGCAGAAAAGCAAGAGGTGAAAGTGGTCATCATTGGCAGAGCAAAGGCTGAAGGAAATAGCTGTTTTTCCTAGGAGATGTAGTGAAAAGAAGGCAGCAGAATATTGAGGGGCAAAAGAGAGGGACTTTGTTTCAATATAGTACAGCAGGGACAGAGTTGCAGAGACAGGAGTATCATAATCAAGTTGTGACCCACAGGAGTGAGATGAGCAACAGTTTGGCACATATCTTAAAATATAATCACTCTGCAGCTGGCATTAAAGCAACAGAACAGCAGTAAAGGTATAACATAATGAGATCATGGATAAGGAATTGGAATATCTGGACAGGGAAAGCATTTGAAACTCAAATATTCTGTAGATAGAGATGGAGATTTTTATATGTCTCTGAGCTGAGAAAGGGAGTCGAAATTAGTGGTGTTCTAATTACAAGTCTGGGTGGTAATTCTTGTTGTGTTCAGAATGAGGGCAAATTCAACTGAAAAAGTGGCAAACGTGGCAGAAGCAAAGCTTGGCTTTTAACTTTGTTCATGTTGTTGATCTACTGTTCATAGTAACAGAACAAAAAATTGATACATGGTCTTGGTGAGTAAAGGAGAGAGATTTTAGTGGAGAAGTTTTTGTTTGGGGTTTTTTTTGTTTTTTTTTTTTGTATATGTATGATTTACTAGGGATACAATATAGAGGCTGAAGATACAAAAGGGAGGGAAAAAGAAGGAAGATTTTACTGTGGAGGAAAGTCCACAAGAAATCAAATTTATATAATGTTATATTATAATATTTTGAGGTAAAATTACTTGAAGAATAAAAGCTGATGGAATAGATAGCAAGTAAAGTGTAGGAGTACATCATAAATTATAGGTTGTAAAAATCATGGTTATAGAACCAGGAGATGAGAAATGGAGTTGTTGAAGTGATGTGCATGCACTGTCTTAATTTTTAGCAGGATTTGTGTTTAATGTTCTATGCTCTGAAGAAATTATAATCTTAATTTAGTATTTTTTAATTGTTAGTTTTCATATTCATTTGTTTACATGGGGAAGATAAACTATCAAGTGTTTTCTTTCTATAGTTGCGAGTCATATATACTCATTTCAGAAGAAACAATTAAATCATCAAGCCTCATCTGCTGTGTATCCTAAACTCTCAGATTTCATTCAACAAAAAAATTGTGTTTGAATACAACATGATTCATGTTTGGTTACAGCCTTTCTTTCAGAAGTCTTGTTTGAAGGTATCAATGGATATAAAAATCGACCATTTCCTTGATAGTGTTACAGTTAATAATCTCCTTTTACTTCTGTATAACCTTCTGAAATCAGAATTTTTACTTCCAAATGGACTCTCTCTTTAGTTTCTGTCATTGCTTCTTTATAATTAATTGCCATTAAAAAGCCCTTTTCTGTTCAGCACTTTATCAAGTAAGATGGCTTTAAACTGTATCAAAGTCACTATTCAGCCTTCTTCATAAGCTGTACAGACTGTTCTTCAATTTCAACACTCTTGAGAGGATAGAGGAATCATTTCTGTATTTCTGAATTCTCTGGCATATATGAGAAGAGCAGCTAGTTAGCCTTTCTTCTCTTTTACTCACCAAATTTGAGATAAACGTGTGCTTATTTTGCATCACAGAGAACTATGGAGAAACTTCTCAAACAGTGAAAAGTATTTGAAAATGTCAGCATTTATAGAGCAATTAGTGCTTCCATTGTTGACATTGTAGCTTTGTTAATTGACATTGTGAAAAATTCATTTGATATAGTCACACTAAAAATCACATTAAATCGTCCAGCTGATTTCCAAGGGTGTCAGCATCTTTTGAAGTGCATGTTCTTTGTACTTCAGTGTGGTATAGAATTGTTCCATGTATAACCAAAATTTTTTTCTTGTCTTCTCTCAGTTTGGTTCCATGTTGGAGCTATTATACAGCCATACCTTCAGATTTACAACTTTCATTTCCCTTCTGGCTATCATTGAGAAAGAGCAGGAAGGAAGGAGGAATGAGCAGCTTTCTTTTATTTTCTAGGGTCTGTTTAATCTTGTCTTGCAATGAGGCTATTCTGAAAAACATTCTGGTTTTAGAATTACGCTGAATTTCATTTCATGAAATTGTGATCTTGTCAGTCATCTCTTTTCCTTCCTATTTAAGATCTTGAAATAAAAACTGGACAGACTCTCTTCTTTAATAAGATGACTCTATTAAAAGATATAAACAGTCTAAGACTCGTAATTTCCGTTTTCTTTTCAAGAGAGGAAATAGGAATAGTGGTTCAGCACAGATACTATTTGAAATATAGATGATCTTCTAACCTAGCAGCTGCTAAAGGTGAACTAAGCTGAAACAGCCTTGATACCTGGACAGGAAAGATCTGTATCTATCTAGTATTTGTGGCTCGCTATATACCTTCCTGTAGTATTATAAAACAGAATTTAATGCTTCCTCACACAATATATGTGTATCGGGTGCAATGGTGTAAAAATAAAACATGGTCAGAGAAGTATTTTTAAATTCTTGCGAAGGCCTATGCAATATGTTTCAGTCTCTATTCAGAAGTAGCATTGAGCATAAGTAATTATTTCATTCTTGTAAGTAGTGTTCTGTGAGCACCTCCAGATGTCTGGCAGACCTTACTTAATATCCTTTAAAGAACAGTAAACTAATCTTCAGTGGTTTATATGTACTTCTTAAAGATTTTTATTTATAAGTTGCTATGGAATCCTTCCCTGGTTACATTTTTGTTTTCCTTCCCTAAAAAGAAAAAGTAAAAGCATCCTCAGCAGTTTTAGTTTTGTGATATTTTGTGATCTGATTTTGATTCTACAGGCTTTATGTATGCCTAAATTTAACAATTAACTAAATTTAACTGAGAATGTTCATTCACAGAAATTGCCAGAATTATAAAATGTTAATATATATAGAATTGTTCTTCAGCTACTAGTTGAATACTAGCTATTCAGTTAAAATGGTGAAAAGCTTACTTAGTGTGGAATGTCCTGTACCAATGCCTGAGCATTTTTTTTCTGAAATTGATGTTATTTCTTGTAGGCGATTAAATAACAATGAATTTTCAGTCCTGGAAGCTACTGGAATCTTTAAGAAACTTCCTCAGCTGCGTAAAATGTAAGTACAACTTCAGTGACCTTGTCTATTCAGATAGCATATTAGCTTTTTGCTGAGTTTCTTCACCTTTTTTTAGTGTTAATCTGTAAAAAAAAAAAAAAAAATCAGTATATTCTAATAAAAAGTCACTGAGGTAGATCAGAGTTGGTAGATCAGAGTTGGCAGCTTTTCTTTATGAGATTAGGCAGTACTAGTGACAACTTCTCATGGTGTATAGTTTCGGCACCTTCTCTACGGTGTCCAGCCAGCTAGTCTGTTATGCAGCCTCAGCAGGGTGCTCAAAGTATAAGCTGCTCAAAAAGGGGCTCCAGTAAACTTTTCCAACTTCCTCAACTACATGCTAACCAGGCAATTTTGCCTCTTTCAGCACATTCAAGAAATGCCTTTAATTCTGTGCATCATTAAACTGTCATTAGATGAGGGGAATATCAAAATTAAGTGACTGAGAAGAAAATGGTTTGATAGCTCATCCATGTAAGTCTGCGTTCACCATTTGTGTTCTTAGCACCAGTTGCAGATGTCATTAAAAGTAAATCTATGAAAGTCTTTTACTTATGTGAAAGACACATTTGAGGGCAAATCATTTAGTTAGATTTAGTGACTCTGTGCTTAACCTTTTCAGGATTAAATTCAAACATAAATAGTAAATGAAGAAACATGCAGGTAAAAATAGATCAAATTAATTAAAATGATGCACTGATTTTTAAATGTAGTCACCAAGTTACCACCATTTATAAAAGTGTAGTCTATATTACTGACTAAATCTCAAGGGTAGCAATAGTATTACTTAAACTATTTCCAGCCTTAATCCACATCCTTGCTGGTAGCTATCATGGTCACAACTGGTTAAATACATATTACTAATTTTTTAAGTAGTAGACCAGAGATTAAAAAAAAAAAAAAAAGAAAAAACAAAACACCAACAAAAAAGAACTTTAATTTTGATCTGTCCTCTTGAGTACACCTTTCCACTTTGGACTGGGCTGAAACGCTTAAAAAATAATGTAAGAATGCTTGCGCAGCAGGGTTGTGGTTCTATACAGTAGAGACCCAATTTCCTTCATTCCTGAAGGATCTCAGGTTAACACTTTTTACAGCTACAGAGTTGTCTTTAAAATAAATAAAATACTTGATGTGGCATATGTACCATGCGCATACACACACATATCAGTTCATATTTAAGAAAAAACTGGGTAAAGGAAATACACTATCAGTAATCACATATTTTCAAGCCATAAGAATAGCCTAGTAAACATATCATGTCATCTAAAGCTAGTTTGCTGCTTTTTAATTGAGGAGGTGTTCAAGACGAAAGAAAGAAAAGGAAGAATATTAATCAGTCTCAGTGTAGTTGTCTACTGCAAGCCTCAAGAGCTTTGAAATCTGGATAATTGGAGAGGAACAAAATTGAGACGATGTTAATGAAAAGTTAAAGCATTTAATAATACTGCGTTGTAACTTCCTAATACAGTTATTAGTTCTTAGAACATTCTTCCATTTAGAGAATTATAAAGTGACTCTTTAAGCATGACTGGAAAGCAGTGAGATAGTAATGAGTATATGAGTAATGAGTATATGTGAATTCTGTATTTTTGTGGAACTCATATTTCTTCAGTAGGTTTAAATAGGTGCAAAGGTCTTTCTGCACAAATGACATGGAAAAAAAAAGTGAGGCTTAAATATATAATTAATTTGATGCTTCATCAGTAGTTAAGTACATGTATACACTGCGTGATTGATTGGCTATGCAACATTAATCCTTACAATATCCCTGTGAAATGAGTGAAATAGTATCCATATTACACTTGGAAAAAATAAGATTTTAGGAAACTAAGAGATGTACATGGATGTGCCATTATTAGAAATAGTGAGTTTCCTGTTTCTAGTCTTGTGCACACCTTACAGGAGACTGTACAGCTCCACCATGAAACTAAAATGAAAGCAATGATTGTATCCTTCATCACAGGCAAGGTGTATATTAGAATACAGCTAGGCTAGAGATAAGTAGTCAACACACAAGACTAAGCCACAACTCCATGTTATCTATGTCTTGGATAACAGCACCAGTTCATTCTGGCAAGTGGGTGAATTTTTGTTATGACAAAATCTTTCTTGTTTTAAACAATTAAAATGCTGTTCTAGAGATTGCATCAAATAATATTTTAATTTCTTCCCAGCACCATTAATTCCATCAATTATAAAGGTTTTAGCTTTGTTTCATTTTACACTGTGATTAAATATCACTAGCATATTACAACTGTTTAGCATGTGGATATATACTTCTTTAATATGTATAAATAGTTACACGGAACAAAGCAAGGCAAGAATAACATGAAAAACGTAGAAGATGTATGTTGTTAAGTATGTATGCTTTTGTCTGTATAGTACAGATACTACCTACTAGGCATGTAATTTCCATATTTCATCTAAAAGCTATAAACACTATATATGTTGGCAGTATTTTAGGTCATTTTCCCACATTTTGATCTGCTGTGTATGCAAATTGCAGATAAATGAGCTGTTTTGCTTATAAACCCTCCTTTTTAACTTATGTCATAAATTATTAACATTTAATTTACTGTTTACATTCACACATTCCATTTATGTATGTTGCTGTTTATACTATTTTCTTATATTTGTGTCTACTGAGATGAAATAAAGAAATCAGAGTGGTTATTTGTGCTGGTACTCACACAGTATTATTTTGTTGTTAGTTCACCTAATAATGCTACATGGACTGGAGACATGAAAAAAATACCAGCAAGTAACTGACAAGATTCAGAGCTGTGGAAAGATGTTCTTGTGTGGCAGCAGCATGGACTGAATAATTGCCGTTATTTAAAAACACCTTCCAAAGATTTCTTTAGAAATCTTTATTTCTTTAGTTAGCAAGGTGTGGAATTTTAGTTTTATTGAACAATACATTTGTTGCTTTTGCACAATAATTCAGTATCTTGAAGTCTACGCAATCTGCAACATTTAGTGGTTAATTTAGGGTATTTTAAAAAGAAAATGTGCTTTTCTTTGTTTCTGTTAATGTCTAATAGAAACCTGAGCAATAACAAGATTACTGACATCGAAGAAGGAGCATTTGACGGGGCCTCGGGTGTGAATGAACTATTACTCACTAGCAACCGCTTGGAGAGTGTTCGACACAAAATGTTCAAAGGGCTAGAAAGTCTCAAAACACTGTAAGTGTAATTATTTAGGTGGTTTCATTCTCTCTTTCTGCTAAATGTTTTTTAAGGTAATATTCTATCGGTCTTAAAACTTTTAATTTTAGAGGATTATTCAAGCATATCTCGCTTTTGTTCATATTTTACAAAAAGTTATATATATGAATTCATTAATTATTGATTATGAGTATAGTGTAGCTGAAATTCTGTTATGTGGTTACTTGATTACAGAAATCATAAGTTCTCTAAAATGATGAAGCAGTTGAAAAAATGAGTAAACATCCAACTGTGGAAATGTAGATGGGAATAATCAACTGCTTCAAAGTAACAGAATTTTGCACAAGAATTACACATTTTACGTAATGGAGTCTGATTCAATTGACCTCAACCATTACTAGGAATGTTGCTGGAGGGAAAAATTATTCTGGTGGATATTGAAATGTAGGAAATGATCCTCTCCTAAGTAATTTTAATGTCATTTCAACAGTAAAGGAAGGAGTAAAAGCACTATTGGTTGAACTCATTTCATTCTTTCCATGAAGGCAGTTTAGCTCTTTCCACTCAAAAAAAGAGATATTTATACAATTCACAGCTTCTTAAACTTCTTCAGAGAGCCTATCCTGATCAGAAGAGCAGAGTGAAGATTAAATAGTCTTTGAGGTTTCAACTGACCATAGATATTAGGTATTTTTAATAAATCACGCCTATAATTTCTAACTTTGCATTTAAAGCCGCTAAAATTGTTAGAAGCAACTACTCTTAGACAAGAGCCTGGGGAAAAAATATTCATTTATTGATGGACAGATAAGAAAATGGCAAACTTCAAAGCATGCTTGTTTTGCAGAAATATGAGTGATTTTAGAATGTGCCTTTCTTGCTTAGTATTCTGAGTTTTTTACTAAATCTTAGAGTCATGCTGAGGAGGAGTCAGGCTAGCTGATTTCGTTTAATCAAAGTGCTTGAGAATGTAGAAGCAGTTTTTAGTTGTAAAATGCTTCAGAAGGAGGCCAACTGGTACAACTTTCTCCATGTAAATAGCAGTTCTGAAGTCATTAGGCTCGGAAACATGAAGAGGGAGCTGCTGTGCATCTCTGATTTGGGGAATTTCAGTCAATTTAATTTGCAGGCAATTACACTTATGATTACTGACTCTGGTATTGAAAGAAAAAACAAATAAACACAAATGCTTAAGGGTAGCAACTCTTACGTTTGGGAAACCTGCCCACCTACCTCCTTGTTTTCCAGTCCCCTCCACACACACTGCACTCAGTCCCTTCAGTGAGGTAACAGATGGTACAGCAGTCACCACACTGTAATTCCTGCATCTCTTTGGAGTCATACCTCTCAGGCCACCACTTCAACTCTGGCTTCTGCTCAGGCTGAGCTAAGAAATGCTGCTCATTCCTTTCTCAGGATGCTGAGAAGCAACCGTGTGAGTTGTGTGGGGAATGACAGCTTCACAGGCCTGAGCTCAGTCCGTCTGCTCTCACTCTATGACAACCAGATAACCACCGTAGCACCGGGCTCCTTTGATACGCTGCATTCACTGTCTACCTTGTAAGTCGCATTTGTGTTTTATCCTATTCAAGTTTAAATCTCTGAGGTTTGGGGGATGGTTATGGTTTACTGTGTAATTTCAGAGTGTGAAGTAAATTTAAGGGAAAAAATAATTAATAGAAGGAAAGTTTATTTTTTTCTGGACCATCTTGGAGACCTGAAGAGTATGTTCTGCTCTTTGATGCAGCATTAGACTGGTTTCTCGTAGTGCCTGAGAAGGAGGGGAAAAAAATATTCTTCTTGCTCCCCTCACACAAGACTGCTGATCTGAGCCAGGGTAGAAGGATACATTTTGGGTAGGCATCGCACAATCACAGAAAATCCGATCACCGTGTTGTCTGTCTTTCTGCACTGAACTGTCTATTTATTACTTTAAATTTCTTTGGCCTATGGAGAATCTTAACTTCTAATGAAACTTTGGTCTGAGCTGCCACTCAGTTTACTGAAGAAATGCCTTTTGTAGGTAACACCATTCAAGAAAGTACTTAATCCTCTTTTTACATAAAAAGTGACACTTTGCACCAAGTGACTAATTTGTGCATATTAAGGGTGACATGTTTATAAATAATGGAATTGTCAATAGATTTCTGCTGAAGTAAGGAAATGCCAAAAGTACTGAGACTTCTAGAAGTAAATTTTTATAGCTGGCATGTAATCAACTTAGCTGTCACTTCAGATAGGAAACTTATTCTCTGGTGCAAATAAAAGATGGAAATCTTGAGATGACAAATTAATGGAATAGCTGTTGTCAAGTTAAAGCTAATAATGTAAAGTAGTCAGCCTTCATCTCTATATGAATTTATTGCATTATCAGTACAGAGTGGCTTGACAACAAGTCAGGTCTTTGACAGTTTTAAATTATTTCTATACAAGCTATATCAAGCTTCACCATACAGAGCCTAAATTACAGCTTTCACCTATGGTTTGTTAATAGTATTGCTTGAAGAACAGTATTTAAACTTAGCTTTTTGAAAACAGAAATACAATACTTAGGATGAATAATGGTGTCATTTGAAGTAAACTTGTCTGTGATTGTCAGAAACCTCTTGGCCAATCCCTTCAACTGCAACTGCCATCTTGCATGGCTTGGAGACTGGCTAAGGAAGAAACGCATTGTGACGGGAAACCCTCGCTGTCAAAAACCCTATTTTCTCAAAGAGATCCCCATCCAGGATGTGGCAATTCAGGATTTTACATGTGATGATGGTAAGAAAATTAATATTTGAACTTTTTGTAAGTTCAGCTTTCATGTGTACTTAATGAGTGATTCCCATATATCCCAATGTTACGCATTAAGTAACTTCATCTGCGATTCATGCTCAGTTTCTACATCAGTTTAAAAATCTTCCAGCCATTTTTGGATGATCAGCTAGCACATGAAAAATGTGCTTATGCTTTCAAAAGTTATTCTTGCCTATGGTCAGGTCTCTAAATCGTAATTTAGAGATAAGAATTAAATACATTGATCAAATGTTGTAGTTCAAATGTTGTAGTTCAGATGAGAATGTTTTCTCAAATGCTGATGTTTCAGTCAAATCACTTGATCAAATAACTCCACTTCGCTTAGTTTGCTGCTTCCTGAATGTTTTAATAAAAATCAAATGGCTGCTATCTTGCCTCTCTCACACATGCTTCCATTTATTACATTATTAATTTGTCCATTTTCAAGGCTGTTGCTTTTCTTTATAGAAAATTTATTTTAATAATTCGTTAACATATATTTTGCATTATTATGTTTAAAGTTTTGCTCTTTCTTTAGTGATTTTTTTCTATACATTAACATTTTTTCCTAGTAAAACAGTATTGTACTAAATAAAACATCATCTGAAATTTCTGGAGGGATGTTTTACAGAGATTCCCTACTTATAGATATCATAATGTAGAAATTTCATGTTTGCTTATAGGAATTGCAGGTGGGATATAATTGTTAACACTGAGGTGACATTTGTATAGCAAGCTTAGCACCTGTTTGTTTTTATTAACCAGGAAATGATGACAATAGCTGCTCTCCACTATCCCGCTGTCCCACAGAATGTACCTGTCTGGACACAGTAGTTCGCTGCAGCAACAAAGGCCTAAAAGTTTTGCCAAAAGGCATCCCAAAAGATGTAACTGAACTGTAAGTGACACACTTTTTTCCCTTTTGTGAAAATCGATGTCTAGTTTATATTGTCAGGTTCAAGAAACAGTGTAGAAGAAAGTGAAGAATCAGATTCAGTCGAAACATATTAATATGCAGCTTTACAAATATAGACTGGCACAGTACCATGAAAGATTTGAGGTTAAGTTTGAATTAGCAGTGCTCTGTATGTCCCAAAACACCTGAAGAACTGTTACTGAAAAGCTTTAAAAATGTATGTATATAAAATTCTAATCATTCTCTGAATTTATATCCCTAACAGTGAATCATCATGTAACTGAACATGGATGTCATTTTACAGTGGATTAAATTATGGGCAACAGTGGATATGATTAATCTATAGTCACTGTTTAGGAAGGAATGAAGAAATTCAGTTACATGAAGAAGTAAAAGCAAATTGTGTGTTATTAATGTGTTCACATATTTTCTTAATAAACATGTTTTTGTGATATTTCAAAAAATACTACTTTTAATATAAAGTCTTTTCATATAGGCAGTCTTACACTATCTGGCATATTTTATTAATCTCTTGAATTTTATGACAAAAGTGGTTAAGATTGCATTTTATGAAAAGATTTAATTCAAATATGGAGATGGACAGTAACATCGATATAAAAAGAGTTTGCAACCTCACATACTGTTTGAAAATAATCACTGAATATAAAGCTTATAAAGCTAGATGAGTGATTTTTTATGAATTGGGAAAATACAAACCTAAATGTTGGGTTATTCATCTGGTTTGAATCTTGATCAAATAGGTCACAAAAGTGAAATAAATAGAAATTATTAACAAGAAAAAAAGATGGATTTATGTTATGTATGGCAAGCGTTTAATATTAAATTACTGAAGCTTCTAAATGACTGATTCATGTAGTGCTTTTTCAGAAGATATCATAACTGTGTATCTTAAGTCACTGGACCAGTTTTATTATGTTGTCGTTTAATATTATATAGAAGATTCTGAAATGTCCACCACTAGTTTGGTGCTTAATAGCGTAAAAAAGACTTTAGTCATTAATGAAGGGAAATTATTAAGAACTCAGATTGTTGTCGGGTTTTTTTTTCTGAAATGGAAGATGACTCAATTAAATATAGTCTGGCCTAACAAATACGTTTTGACAATGTAAGGGTATCAACACAATGAAAAATTAAACAGCTAAACAGCGATACTTCTGGAATTGCAAGTGAAACCCTGACTGAAAACTCATTTGCATACAATTTTCTATGCATTAATTACTGTCTAAGCATGCAATTTAGCATATTTTTCAAAAGGATAATGGAGGTGGCTCCTATTTAGCAGGCGCATACTGATTGATTTTTCTTGTTCATTAGCATGCATAACTCTTCCAAAATATACTCTTCATGTGTTTTATATAATATCTTAATAGTTACTTCATTTGAACAAGGAGGACTTTTTATCAGCCAAGTGGATACTTGTAGTACTTCATTTCTAGTGAAGCTAAAGCAAAATGTCCTAATTTATCTGTTGATAAAAGAATTTTCTCAGGATACTTTCTCCTTCAAAAAGTTTAAATGTTGTTGATTTTTTTTTTTAATTATGAAGATTATCAGCCCATGCTCCATTCATATTTATATAATGCCATTAACATAGTGCAAGTGTAAAATTTGTCAATATACATATTTGGGATTTGGCTAGCAGCCAAAGTAAGGCACGATCCAAAACAAAAAAAAAAAAAAAAAAGAAAGAAAGAAGAAGGTTTTTTATTAGATATAAATAGTTTTTTTTCATTAAATTTACTATGTTTCAGCCCATCAGTTTAGTCAAGACAAAAGTTTCTAAAGATGCTGCAGCATACTTGAAGACAAACTCAAAAATAATCTAAGAATATCTGTATAAGAGGCTACTCTTAACTCAAATGTGTTCCAAGTACTTGGATAGCCAAATTGACTTCTTCATATAGTGATAACAAGAGTGTAGTTTTTACTTTGCTTCCAGGAGATGTGTGTAATACCACCATAATACCACCATCAGAAAGTCATTTGCCCTAGTTGAGAAACTAGACCTTTCACCCTGCCACTATCTGCTCCATTTCAGACAGTCAGGTAAATTCAGCACTTCTTATCAGCACTGAACTACTTGCACTGGTTACATGAAGAGCCCTTCCACTTGCACTTTGTAATGACTGTCTGCACACTGGAAGCTTTTTAGGCAAGGCTTGTTACCTTCATTTGCCCATAACTCAGGTGCCAATGCAATTTGATGTCTGTACCTGTTAACTCTAAGGATGAACAAGCCTGATATTGAGAATTATGAACACGGAAGAAGAGGAAGCAATATAATACAGAAGCTGCAAACCTACAAAGAGAAAAAAAAAATCTAGCTTTTCTAGTGAAAGGTAATCGATTACTGTCTGTAGTTCCTAACATACCCCATAGGAGCAAGCTTGTAGTATATTGTGCCTGATATATCTTGAAATATATAGGGAGAAATTAGTGAAAGTGACCTGAACTGCAGGCATAACAAGTGAATTTGCTGCTAGAGCTAGGAACAGTCCTTGCTGTTTCTACCGTGAAGGACCACCTCTGCAGTGTCAGGATCTGTTTCGGTTCATGGTAGCTCAAAATGCACACTCAATGTGACTTGCAGAAGTCAAATTTACTTTTCATCTGTAGGTGTGTATAAAATGGAGGTGATAAAGACCTCATTTTGCAGAGTCTTTACAAAGTAATAGAAAGTCCTATGTAAGAGTTGGCTGTTACTGCTATTACTTCGTAATACTTCTAATATTTGATACAATAGGATTTGGATCTTAGGCTACAGCTCCTCAGTGTGTCTCTAAAAACCAAAATTTGGAAGCAGAGTTTCTTATAAAGAGTTTCTTAACTTCTTAATGTTATTTACTTTTCTGTTAGATTCTAAGTGGATAAAGATACTAGTGTTTTAACAAAAATCATAATGCTATGTGGTTTATTTTTCTATTTCAGTTATTTGGATGGAAATCAGTTTACCCTTGTTCCAAAAGAGCTTTCCAACTACAAGCATTTAACACTCATGTGAGTAGTTTTAGAGCAATAATCTATACTGGAATAATTAGGGAAAAAAGCTCAACAACAACAACAAAACCAAACCAGAATATCCTACTCCATTGTACCTGGTTTTAGTTATAAGAAAAAAAGACAACCCCACAACCATGAAAGGGTCATATCTTTAAGAAAATTGAATACTCAACCATGTTTTATAACACAAGGTATTTTATTCTACTTATCCTATATATAATGTAATCAGTTGTGTTTTATAAACATTAGTATTTTATTCCTGTGATTACATCACAAATTAAATAAGCAGAAATTATAATTAACCTGCAAAGAGATGTAAGATCTTACAAATTTAGGGTAATCAAGGTAAGGTATGAGGGTAATTAGGGTAAGGTGAGAGGGTAATACAGCATTTTGTTACTCAGATCCATAAAGGCAGTACAATGATTTTATTTATGAAAGAAACATTCTGTGATATGCTTCACTCTGTGATGTGCTTCCCTAGGAACAGCGCGTACAGCTGTTGTAACACTTCAACATAACCCCTTCTGTTTCTCCCACGATACATGGTTTAATGACCCAAGGAGAGAGCTTGTCTAGAATGCCTTACTCACAATTCTGTTGCAGACTCACTCTGTGATTTGATGCAAATCACTAGCTGCTCTAAAATTTATTACCTCTACTTCATGAGTGCTTTGAATATGATTTCTGTACCTTGTAAGAATACAATGAAAGAAACAGTTGAAGACTGTTGATATAAATTCCACGGCATTTATTAGAACTATAAAAATTTACACCAGCTGAGGTTGAACTGTGTAATATTCTGAAAGAAGCTTATGATTTCATTATAATCCGAACAAAAAAATTAGGGAAGTATCAAAATCCTTTAAATTTTTACTGGATTTATAGCTTTGCTGCAAAAATTTTAATCAATTTGGCATTCAAAACCACTTGATTTCCTTTATTGATTTCCTCATGCTAGACAGAAGTGATTACAGTCACAAATTCAGAAAAAAAATTCTTTGCTGAATACAAAGAGTTTCCAAAACTCTTTGTATTCAGCAAATAACATCAGGAAAAACCCCTTGCAAAATTCTCAAATGCATACAGCATAGAACTTATAGGAAATCTTTGTGGGCTGCTTAGGGAAGTTATACAAGATCTAACTTGTGGCACACAGAAAATATAAACTTTGTAAATTCAGTACAAAAAGCAAGCTTGTAGATTAGACTGTGTGCAGAGACAGTGAAGTCTGGATTTATGTTTAGAGATGAAGTTAATTAATTAGAAACATAATGACAAGGCTTCCATCACAGAGATTACGTAGTCATGGTCCATTTTTGACAAACACAGCCAGAAGCCATTTAAGTTTACACCTAATCAGAAAATGCACACAATTTAACAGACAAATGTGATACGATAAATTATAGATTATCAGTAAATAAAATGCAAATAAGATGAGTATTAACAGTCTCTATTTATCACACTTCTGGGGCATGTTATTGTGATATTTTCTGCATGTATCCTCATACTGCTGTTACAGAGTATGGACCTTCAGCTGTGTTTGGAAAATGAAAACACAATGCATAGTTCTTCTGTGACCAAACAAGGCATAACATGAGTCTCCTGAGTTCCAGATTAACAAGAAAAAATGATTATTTCTAACTTTTTCCTTCTTTTTTGGATAGATTATGCTGCTATACTTGCAGTTGTCTTACACGCTTTCACAAAATTTCCCTCCAAGAAATACATATGCTGCATAGATCTTCAACAGTACCTTTAAGTTAAAATATCAAGGTCCCTTTGTAAAAAAATGCTGTAGTTCACCACAAAATACAGTAAACAGTAATGAAATATCTAATATAAAATGAAAACTAAAGCACAATATGAGAATAAAGAACAAGCAGGATTCACAGCTTCTTCAAAGCTTCTTTGAAGCTACCATCTTTCAATACATCAGTATACCACTTCAGCTTCCATCATGCTTATGCTTAAGATTTTATTCATTAGAATATTGAACAACAAGAAAGATATTAAGGCTTTCTCTATAAAGCTTAGATAGCATTCTTTATAGTAATAGCTCTGGGCTTTGATGTCTTCAAGATATAAGTGTTAAGTATTAGATGATACTTACTCAGGTGTCATTAAGGACATGACTAGAATGATTTCCAATTTAAAATATCACTTTCATTTCTATATTTGTGTTCATGCAGGATTGCATTATTAACTCAGTAGCATGATGGACGTTCCTGTTGTATAAGTATGCCTTGATCTGCCTTTTCATCTGTGTTGAAGTGAAAATGCTTTTCATTGATTACGCTAAATGCTTGCTAGGCTTGTATATGGCATGTGACAATAAATATATGTGCTTCTTTAAATATTGATATACCAGTTATCCTACTTCTACTAATAAAAATATGTATGTCAGTTTAACTTACGGTGTCTTATTTTTTATAGAGATTTAAGTAACAACAGAATCAGCACTCTTTCTAATCAGAGCTTCAGCAACATGACTCAGCTGCTCACCTTGTAAGTTTAAACATGTAACAGTAATTCTTTGGAAGCATTATAGTGTTGAGATTTTGTCTTGGAAAGAAAAAGCGTTTAGTTGAAATGAAAACTTTCTTGTGTATAAGCTGTAAAATAACTTACTTCCTAACTGGCTATATGTGCAAAAGCCATGTTTGGTCATGCTCTGCGTCTTTTACTAAATGACTGCTATACTTGTTGACAGTGTTATCTGTATTTTCAGAATTCTTAGTTACAACCGCCTGCGGTGTATCCCTGCACGGACTTTTGATGGGTTGAAATCGCTTAGGTTGTTGTAAGTATTATTTTTTAACCATTGCTATTTTCCAGAATGTTTATTTGTGTACAGAAGATACAAAATCTGTAGGAAATTTCAGTATTTTAAAACCTATCAAGTATTTGAGAAGTGATGATTACATAGCCTATAAGAATCTTAAATGGCTTCATTCTGGGGAATTATACTCTTAAAGTGCTGCTTAAGAAGTTAAATGACCCTGGACAATGGTGTCTATTGTGGTAGACACTTTTTACTATTCTGGTTGTTAATATTTTTGGCTGTATTTCTTTTTATTGTATGTTCTTCCTTGTTAGAAGTATTAAAGTCTAACAAAAATGCTATGTGCCTAAATTCCTCAGTATATATGAAGGGATTTTGCAGTTGAGTTTTGAATATTTTTATTCCAACAAGAAATGTATATCTTTCTTTTTTCATCTAGGATGAGAATATTTCCAAAACCATTACATCATGGTTAACTATTGAAAATCAGTACTACTCCTTTTTGATTTCAAGAAAACTTTCCATTTTACCACTACAAAAAATATGGTTGGAAGGGCACAAAATGAGACAGAGGAAAATAAAGACAGTTAGTTTAGTTTACAGCTTTAGCTCTTCATTGAGAAAAAAACATAACAAATTGTTTCTCAAAAGTGCCCAGAAAAGCATGTAATTTTTGCAGCTGTTTGGGTAGTTTATAATAATTTAATAGATTTGTTGGGTTAAATATGTCAAGCATGGTATTATTTAAATGTTGTCATATAATTTCAATTATTTTGTATAATTTGGAGGATTTCAAGAAACAGAATTTTATTTGTGTTAGAAATACATGTAGATAAATTGATTTATAGAAAATGAGAGACATTTTTGATACCAAAGAGATAGTAGTTCTTGTACTGATGCTTAATAAATTCTTTAGTTTTTATTATCAAAGTAATGCAACAACGCTAATGCTTATATTAACAAATAGTCAATGCCTGTATTTTCTTTGAATCCATGAAAGATTAAAAGCAAAAATGTGAACATAATTGATGGGAAATTCAGGCAATTGCTGAAAAAGACAGAAATAAGAACTCTTCTGCTGTCCTTGAATCCAGTCAGTACTTTGCCAAAGTATGCTTACCTTTACTGACCTTTGTTCTTTCGATTGTAATAGAATCATGTTATTTACATACCTTATTAAAATTCAAGATGAAACAAATGAAATTAAAATTAAGTTACCAGTTGCAGCTTTAAAAAACAAGCAAACAAACAACTGGAAAGGTGGAGGAACTGGAAGAAAAAAAACCTGAAAAGCTGCAAACTGTTTACAGAAGACAAAACTTGCACAGTTAACCTGCTGATTTTTATGCATATATATATGATTTTGTTGATTTTCTTTTTAAGGTCTTTACATGGCAATGATATTTCTGTTGTTCCTGAAGGAGCTTTTAATGATCTCTCAGCATTATCACACCTGTGAGTATTCAGATGATAACTGTATTTTTTTGTTATGTTTAGCCAATTTCATGCAGTTGAACAAAGACAAAATGCAAAGGCCTGCTTTGGAACAGCCTGAGAACTGGCCCGAGAGCTAGCAGCTCTGCAGAAAATTCCTGAACTGCTTGGTGGGCAACAACCCACGTCAGCCACGTGCAATTATGTCAATCAAAGCTAAAGACACTCTGGGCTGAATTAGAGAGAGCAGACAGATGACTGAGGATAGTGGTCACTCCCTTCTGCTTGGCCCTCCTGAGTCCACATCTGGAATACGTGTTCAGCTTCTCCAATACAAAGCTGATGTGTATGAACCAGAGAGAATCCAGGATAGCAGCAGCAAAGGGGGGAGATGGCTGGATCATATGAGCTGTAAAACAAGACTAAAGGAACTGGATTTATTTAGCCTGGAGAAAGAGAGACCTAATAGTCTTTAAGCCTCTGAGGGGATTGCAGCAGTGATAGAGACAGATTTTTCTCAGAGGTGAAGAATAATTCAACAGTTGTAAGCTTCAATAAGAGAAGTTTGATTGAACATAATGAAAAAATTTTCAGTGAGGATGGTTCAGCTTTGGAACAGGTTGCCTAAAGAAACAGAAGAATCTCCAACACTGGAGATATTCAAAGCTCAGCTGGACACAGTCCTGAGCAAACCTGCTCTGACTTATAAGTGTTGCTTGCATTGTGTAGAAGGTGAGACTACATGTCCTCCAGAGTGCCCTAAATTATTCTATGATACTGTGTCGATGTCTGTTGAGTTGATATTGAACACATGGCATCCAATTTCAGAGCATAATTTGAGGCAATACTTTTCTTAATTTTCAATGGGAACATAGACTAGAACAAGTTACCTATGACTAAATCTTCTTGTGTTTATGGATAGTTATTAAATCTTCATTTGCAATTGAGGATTAAGCTAACTAGTGCCTTTAGATATATCTAGTTTTTATGTTTCTGAACAGTTGCAGTTCTTAAAAAATGATCTGTTTCTAATTCAGTATTAGACATTTACGTTTAACTTGCCAGTTCTCAGAATTTTGGTGAGGTGGATTAAGCTTTATATAATTTCTAATTCATTCAAATGTTATTTTTAAACTAGCTTATCTGCATGAAAATATCAGTAAAAGTTACACGTGTTTTGTTTTTGTTGCTGTTATTTTTTTCTTAGTGGTTACCAATTATTCCTGCTAACATTCTGATTTTAACAGAGCAATTGTGTTCTCTCAGTTCAGGGTGCCATTCACTCTTCCAAATATGGAGTGGGCAAATTCTAAGTGTTTCTTCTTGCATAAGAAGTTTCCTATCATTAGGTCTGATTTTTGTTACTACCTGACTGAAGCCTAACTGGACAAATATATATGTATATTTTTGGGGATTCAGCAATAATTAGGAGAGGGCTTCCTGCTCAGTGTGGCAGAAAAGAGTATTTTCTACCACTTTGGCTTGTCAAAACTTTTCTTGCATCTCAAGACCCACTGATCCAAAGTTGCGGAACAATCTAAAAAAAGTACTGAAACAACTGGAGAAAGAGTATGTTCCAATACTGCTGTATGTTCCAATACTGCTATTTCGCAGTTTGCACATGTCAACATTAACTATCAAAATTTCTATGTTTATTGTATTTCTTGAAAGGAATACAAACATGTCCTTATAGAACAGCACAATACTTCTGTCCTCTAAAGTAACTACACAATGTACCTTTAAGACTATTAATAGTTTCTAGCAGAGGAAATAGATACTTTAATGGCCTTTGCAGAAATTAATTATGAAAATCTCCAGCTGAATTACTTCATAATTTAAAGAATCAGATTGATGTGGAGAAATTTATTTGTTTTCCTTTTATTTACTTACGCAGCAGAGACCTCTTACTGAATTCTGCACATAGCTATAAGTTTGGTGGGAGAGCTACAAAGAGAAAATAATTAAATCAAATTTGGAAGCTTAAAAACAGATGGTTTGTACCAGCCTGAGAGCCATAAACTGAAAATAAAAAAATATCAGGGTGGAACTCAGTGGGATTGCCTTGGTTGCTTCAGAAGAAATACTTTATTCTTGTTATCCTAATTTGCCAGTATCAGTTTCATTCCACTGATGAAGCTGATCTTGGCCATTACATGCCAACAGTGAGACAGAGGTAGTACTAGCTCTCCAAAGTCCACACATAATGCAACTAAGAATAGCTAGGCTTCTGGACAAAGTTTACTGCTAAAACCATCACTTCTTGGTTAAGAATGCAAATCTAGGCACTTCATGCTCTTAAGGTCAATTGGTAGAGGTAGGGCTTGTTTTTGCTTTTTTTTTTTTTTGCCAACCAGTTTTCTGACTTCTCTTTTTAAAAGCAACCATTTAAAACTTTATTCCCCTTTTGTCTGTCTGTTTTCCATAGGGCTATTGGAGCAAATCCTCTTTATTGTGATTGCAACATGCAGTGGCTATCTGACTGGGTAAAATCAGAGTACAAAGAACCTGGCATTGCACGTTGTGCTGGTCCTGGAGAAATGGCAGATAAGCTTCTTCTCACAACTCCTTCTAAAAAATTTACTTGCCAAGGTACTGTTTTTTTCTCTGTAGTGTCAATTTTGAATTTTTACAAATAGTTGAACTGTGAAATAAGAGTCCTGTGTATTCTAAATATATTTGTTACAGCATCTTCACTCAGCCTTGTCATCTTCCATCTCATACTTATGGATGTAACCATTCGTTTCATCCAGGAACTGTATTTATGTTAAAGACTTCAATGCCTACTTCTTTTCCAGTAGATGAAGAAAGTCACTGGACTTGCAGTACTGGATTCCTCAGTACATGGATGTATATAGGTACTTGGTACTGTCTCAGTCATGAACTGCAGTTCAAACACCTACACTTCTCTTAGCCAAAGAATGTCCCTTTCCTTCAGACTATATACAGTAAAATTGATCAATACATCCTTAATCCTTGCAGTCTACATTTAAAGGTACAGTATGTTCACAATGCTTCTTTGTATATTTCAGAAGAAAACAAAATAAAACCAGACAGAAACAAAACCCAAAAAAATCGAACTGTAGATATAGGGATGTGGTTACTTCTATAGAAATCTCATTCTCAAATGTTTTCATATGGAGAAGTTTCTCAGGGTTTCAACCAAGAGTATTTATCTCCATGTCTGTACCAGTGTTGGTGGCATTTATATCACAACTTTCATTATTGCCTGGTAATTCCTGTGTTCTTTGTCCAAAACTTTGTTGGTTAGAAAAGTGATTTTTTTTATTCACATAGAGAGAGAACTTAGTTTGTTTTACTGTTTAATCTTCCTCTCTTACTCTTTTTTCCTTATGAAATATTTTAAAACACAGAAAACTTCTGCTGTAGCTTCATTTTCTTATGGTTCTGATTTAAAAACATTGAATTTCCCAAACAAAATTTATGTGTGCTTATACTTGTAAGCTGTTACTAAGCATGCAGTTGAGGCATTTCTTGAGGCATCAAACAAATATAATCTCAAGTCTTGTATAGAAGTAACATATTCTCACAGTACAGGTAATCTTTAGGCTATTTTGATTTATTCATCTGTTAATGTGTCTTCAAAGTTGAACTTAATCCCTTTGTAAGTTCTTCCTTAAAAAAGCAATAGGGCTTTTGTCAGGTTTGTTATTCTTTACGTTTATCATATTTAGTCTTCTTGCCTTAGACTTTCTGTTAAAAAAAACCTTTTTTTGTAAACCAAAACCAGTGGAACCCATATTTTTTGCTTGCGATGCCAATGAATTGTCTCCCTCCAAATCCTTCTTGCAACTTTTCAACATTACATCTCTGAGGTCACACCAGTGTTCACTGTACATGAAATCTGGTGCAAGGTGTCTTAGTCTGATCTTAGATAGGACTTTTGCTGGCCAATCTGATTGTTTTCTCTACAAGCATCCACTGAATATTATTTGCAGATATGGTCTTATTGCACAGTGTTGTAGGGATATAAGTGAAAGAATATTTGCATGGACATGAAGGACCTGTTTGGTTATTTTCCAGCTCTTTTAGTTTTAAAAAACCTGTATCAGCCCTGCCTTCAATCATTGTAATGTTTCTGTTAGACGATCTAGAAAGTGAAACTTACTTCGTCTTACCCATCAGAAAATATCCTTTATATTATTATGCAGGGTAAGAATTTTATTTGTTTCACTTCCAAGAGTGGAGAACTGGTATTATGGATACCTTTGAGAAAAATTAATTTTCCTGTCGCTGTCCTATGAAGTGCTCATAATTACAGATTGCAAATCAGCACCTTTCAATGACACCATGATCCTGTAATATTATTATGTCTGTTACTCCAAGATAAGTAATTTTGTCTTTTGTTTAAAAATGAACTACTGAACAGAAAGTAGGAAGATGCTATATTCCTATTAGAACCAGAATTTTAGGCTATGAGTGAAAGGGCATCTGTTGATGTTCTGCTGTTGTGTATATATTTTCAGGAAGAGTAGTGTGTAATCCTTTCTTATCAGTATCTCTGGATTCAATTGAAAATGAAATGATAATGAATAGTTCACAGCGAACATGAGCATTTTAAAATGAAGTCTCTTCTCATCTGTAAAGCTCCATAAAATCATTGTACCTCGCTCTAATTTTAAGAATTCTTTTACTGCAGGAATCATCCCATAGCATTTTCTTCTTTCGGTTGTTTTCCTACATTTATGGATGGGTTTTTTTATGTGGCCTCTAACAGACTTTCAATCTTTTACTTTTACCCCTTTACCATCCATGCCCTGCTTCTAGAGATTCCAGGGCCTTGTGGTTTTCTGATACCAGGTAAGATTATAAATAAATCTGGAATGGCTGATCTGATTAAGAATGGACCTTCTGACCTCCCTTTTGTGTACCTCAAGCAGCCTTCTTTCCTACGACACGCATGTTTACTGTTTGGTTTCCCCTTTGATGAATTTACAGCTGACTTTTCATGATACATCGTTTAATGTGTTGTATAAACAGCTTTGTTTTTTTAAAAGCCTGGCTTTGAGGTCTGAAAACTATCTAACTGAAATGATTGCTTCCACTGCATTATACTGAAATCAGTGAATTCGTTAGTAGCTTTAGCACAAGTGGATTTTGAGTCCATATGCAAGAGAGAATAGGAATCATAAAATGTCAGATCTCAAAGGCTTTTTTGTAACAAATTTCTCTCAAAGCTTTGAGAGGGTTTGTGTCGTTTTTCTTCAAAAATGTTTGATAGCTCTGTGTGTGTTTGTCAGTAAAATGCAGTTAGGTTTTATCTGTTTATGCAAGGAATAATGCTTTTTTCTTTCTTTCATTGTAAGGTTTTTTTTCCCATTGAATAAGTGTTTATTCAATGTCTACAATATGAAAGACTAAACAAAAGGCTATGAACCCAATTCTTTTTCATATACAGGTCTTTTAACACATGCAAGCAGAAAGAGGAAAGGAATAGTGTGGTACAAATGAGAATAGTTTCCAGAACTGCCTTTCCATTAGGCTTCATTAAAAATATCTGAAACATACCCATTTTTTGGGGTCTTATAAGTGAAGAATGATAAAGCAAACTGTTAATTTTTTATTGGGTACTACATACATAATAGTTTGAAATAAATTATTTCAGCACAAAATCAGATACAGTGATGTTTAGTATCTTACTGAGATTTATGTCCTCATTTTCTGTCTGTTTTGGAAATGAAATTTAGATTCCTAATCTATTTGAGAAAATAAGCTTAGTTACTGGATGTTTTTTAATTCATGCCAAATAATTATCATTTATTGCATGAGAAGTAGAAAGGAGGATATGATGTTCAGAATAAACAGATGAGGCAAGGAAGCATAAGACTTCCAGGCTACAGCAGCATTACAGAATTTTTTATTGTATGTGCCTCTTGCACCTTGTATTTTACAAAACCTCTTGGTGTACTTTAGCAATAATCAGCAATAGTCTCGAGTACACAGATAGGACTTTCTAGATATTAAGCCTGTGGTGTTTGTTTCTACTATTCTACCTCTGCTGTTTGCTGGTCTAACAGAACTTCATCAGGTAAAACAGAACTAACTAGGTATAGATTTCTCTTTCAAAATAAGGTTGTGAAGATAAGAGTAGTCAGTGATCCATATAAATTGTCGCATTGGCAATAAGTATTTTATCACAGATTACCATGTTCATCCCTTTGGATTTGCTTGCAAGCAAATAGAAAAAAGGGGTGTAAAAATTACACCCCTTGGACTATATAGTTTATATTTCAGATCACAGATGTGATCACCTTACAGGGAATTTTACTTGTTCCTTTTGCCATTCAATCAAAAATGCAACCAAAAATATTTTTTCCACTAACACCGTCAAGGAAGGATTACAAATTGTCATAACCTTTTTTCTTTTTTACCCCCTAAAGAGACAAAGTCTGAAGTTGTAATCTTCATTTTGGTAACACAAAGGAAAGAATAATTCTCGTGAATTAGAACTGTACAGATTTCAGAGAATGACAATATGGGAATTACTTTGAGATTAGCTTCTTTCTAAACAAACAAACGAAAAGTTCTGATTAAACCAGAAATCCAACACCAAGTTTATTTAGTCGTGTCAACAGAATGAAAGAGTCCAGCATTACACACATAGAGAAACACCACAGAGTCAAAAACATAAACTTCATTTTTTTAAATTTAAAGCAACGTGCTAAATATATCCTGACAAATATAAATTTATAGTTATTTGTTTCCGACTATAAAATTTGTATTTTTAAGGGCCTGTGGACGTTAACATTCTTGCTAAATGTAACCCCTGTTTATCAAATCCATGTAAAAATGATGGAACCTGCAACAATGATCCAGTTGACTTCTACAGATGTACTTGCCCATATGGTTTCAAGGTAGGTACTTGAATGAAGAGGAAAAAGCTTACTGTAAGTTTCTCCTTAACTTTTACAATTTATTTACCTCCCTTCTACATATGTCTGTGTTTTATTCTTAAATTATAATTGTTGTTTCCTGCGTAGGGTCAAGACTGTGATATTCCCATTCACGCTTGCATCAGCAACCCATGTCAGCATGGCGGAACTTGTCATTTGAAAGAAGGCGAAAAAGATGGTTTCTGGTAGGTTGTTTTTATTGTAATATCAGGATGGAAAATGACTGAGTTTTATGTGCTGAGATAATTTTGATGTTAATCTTTGAGTTCTTCATGTTTGCTGGAAAGTACACAAGAAAGGGAGATTTTGAGTGCTTATGAGGTTTTCAGAACATGTTGCCATCCTTGGAAAGCTTCTAAAGCTTCAGAACTGTTAAAAACAATAACAAATTATTGCAATTAGTTGAGGCATATCAGGTCAAGACAACATAGTATTGACTCCATTATGCTAATTAATAGCTAGCTAGATCCCTGCTGAAAAAATCTCACAATTCATCTGTTGTCTTGTGTATTACTTCAACAGACAGCATGTAAATGATAAATTGTAAATCCCAGTGAAACAGAAAATTAATGATTCATTTGAAACTCTCTATGCCAGCAGACAAACATGCTGTGAGCATTTTAAATCTTGAGTTATTTAATCATACAGTACAATTACTCCAGATGTACTTCATGAATTATGAAATAAAGTTCTTTAGCATTCTTATGTGAAATTATTAGTCATTTAATAATCTACACCTCAAGCTTGTTAGAAGTGACACTTCAAAAAGATACAACTCATTATCCTGCAATTCATTATGACATTATTTTTCATTTTTAATCCAAGTTCTGCCAAAAGATGAAATAGTTTTATATGAAAAACTAAGTGTATACATCTTAATACTATGCCGTTAGGATTTGAAGTGACATAGTAATGTCTCAGAATTTGACCTTGTTAATTTATTTTTTTAAACACCATATATTTTGAAAACAATAGCAATCTTACAATGAAAGCTGCAGAAATTACAGAAGCTCATCTTACATGAAATTGTATGTGTAGTCAGGTTTCAGTATGTTTTTGTTTTGTATGAACATACTTAAAAGCAGAAAAAGAAAATACTGCTGTGAAGAGTTTATACAGGCTTAGTTTTTATATGTTAATGCACATATTGTGCACAGAATGTTAAACAGAGCTTTGTATTGGTGTGTTTAAGTGAATAATAGTGAAATACTGCTATTACATACTAAGTCATAATCCCATAGTCTTTCTCTAGTGTTTAACTTTAAAACCATAAAAGGATCACGTTCCACAAGAAATATAATCTAATCTAGTGATATAAAGTAGCACACTTTTCAACAGAAATGTTCAGTGATTTAAGAAGTTCCCTAAACCAAAGATTAAGGCACCTTTTTTTCTGTAATTTAACATAGGAAAAAAAAATTGCTAACATTTATTCTATGATGTTTTACATAATATCACCCATGTTGCTTTATGGGATAGTGCCTGTAAATTATTGTACCTATTAACTACAGATCTTCTTGTCTGGTCTCCAAAGCTACAACGTCCAGTGGTTAGTTTTGTTTTCTATATTACAGGTGCACTTGTGCAGATGGATTTGAAGGTGAAAACTGTGAAGTAAATGTTGATGACTGTGAAGACAATGACTGTGAAAATAATTCTACTTGTGTGGATGGAATTAATAACTATACTTGCCTCTGCCCACCTGAATATACAGGTAGGACTGTAAGGGAAAGTACAGGTAATTGTTAACAGACCATCAATGTTTTTCAGTGTGTAGGTGAATTAGTAGGTACTTACAGTTGAGTTAAAGAGAAATTTCCCTCCGTATTTTTCTTTGTGGTTTGTAGTCAATGCCCACTCATTTAATTCCTTTGTTAGTTTTGAAATTACAGTATTTTGATGTTTAAAAGATAATTCAAAATGTATCCCCCCCCTAATGTTTTCCTTACTAATGCACTCCAATGAATAACCTCTGTAGCTGCAGAAATCTGAAAAATATTCTGCTTTTGTCCTGTATACCTCATGTTACTAACCGGGCAGAAAAAGGTCTGTTTGTGCCAGTAGGGAACTGCATTTGGCATCCCTGGATGCTGCCCTACCTTCCATTAGAAACGTGAATGCAGAGTATGATGTTTTCTGATCTGATACAGAGGAAGGAAAAAAAATAACTTCTAATTATTTGTTTCTATCAGTTGGCATCCAGGCTAAAGCATTCTCCTCTCTTTGAGACAGCGGGTCTCTTGCTTGCTGTTGTCCTCTCTGTGGGAATGGAAAATAGTTAGAATAGCAAGAAATATGAGCTATTGTTTACATTGATCTATTTTCTAGTTTTTCTAACTAGACAGATCTATTTTCTGTCAGCTAGTTGACCATTAGGAGAACACAATGCTTAAATTCACAAAACTGTGATTTTAAGTGCATTTAAAAAAAGTGTATATTTCACCATTACTTGGGAATTAATTCTATTCAATCATCCTATATCTTTATTTTAATAATCAAGTGAAATTTCAGCTCTTGGAAACTGGGAGCAGAGGCAAACTCCTGGTTTAATATCATGTAGAGAGAACATAACTATCTCCTTTTTAATCCAAAGTATTTCCATCATTAGTTCTGCAACCTATTGGATTGCCAAAATAGTTTAGAGTATTAAAATTTAAAGTCAATATTTAAATCTTGAAAAACCACAGTGATGACAGAACACAAGTATAAGAAATACAACTTCATAATCTAATGTATGTATTCATCCAGTACTTATGGTGGGCAGATGTTTGGTAGAAATTTCCTCATACAAAATAAGCTGCAATACCTAGAGCAATACAGGTTAAAGTATAAGTGGTCAGAGTAAAGTATTTAATATTAAATGGATGATCCACATCTGGAAGAACAGATATAATCTTCTGCTTAGACAAAATACTGTTTTGCCAAGTACTAATACTGTAATACCTATGAACAATTCACAATTCAAACCTTAGAAAGAAATAACAGATTAGAGCAACAATAAATAGACACAAGTATTTGCTGTTTCTCCTGTAACTAATATTTCAGATTTATGTGAGTCAAGTTTCAGCTCCCCTGGGAACAATTGCTATCTTCTTTAAAAATGAGATCAGATATTCTGCTGCATAGAGTGGAAGAAGGCAAACCAAAGTCACTTCAATCTAGTATTCCTGTTCAGTGGCTTCATGCTAAGAAGTTTGATCTATCTGTTAGATAGCAGACAATCTATTTGCGAGTGCATTGCTCCCCTACACCTATGCAGCTGTTTTTACCTATGTTGTTCAATTCTTTATTTTCAACTTTACTCTAGTGCATTTCACTGCTAGACTCAATAGATAGCTGTATTCACAGTATGCTATGGGAAGGAGTGTTTTATATGAAATATCCATAGAGGGAATACAAAGGCTTGGTAATATGTGCTAGCCTAAAACTTTGATTAAGTGTGCCTGTAACATTTCTATAGTACTGTAATTGTAGTATACATTTTTCATTTACAAACATTTTACAAACAGCAATCGTAGCATTTCTCAATACATCTATACGTTTAGAACAAAACATAAGAGAAGAAACATTAGTAACGTTTTCGATGTTCGGATTGCAGTTGTGCTTCTTTAGTCAAAATACAAGAAAGTGTAATGTCAAAATTGATTCGTAATTATACATAATTCTAAAAGGAAAATTCTACATAACTAATTTAAGTATGTATATTAAATATATATATGTTTATATTTTTATATATATAAAAAAGAGATTTGCTTTTACAGATGCAATTCCTACTCACAGTTGCTACCGAACTCAGTATGTCACGTGTTGTGGTGAGAAGCCTCTCACCAGCTCTAAAATAAATCAAAACAATCTACTTATCAGTAAGTTTAAATGTTCTGGTTATTTAAAGAATATTGAGAATTTACACGATGTCATCAGATTTTTTTCAGCACATTACCAAAACCACAGACGTATATTTTTTTTAAGCATACAACACCAGATGTATGTTTATAGATGTGGGATAAAAATTGTAGCACAATTTTCAAGTATGACAAAATGTTCTACAGTATACTATCTTATCTTACAAAGCGTCTGAGAATGGGACATGATATGTGAGATCCTAAGTCATTTTGAGGTTAATTGTAAGGAGAAAATATAAAACATTGAGCTAGTTAAAGCATCTTCACATCTGTTGTCTTGATCTTACATAATAACTAAATAACCTTCAGCATTAAGAATAAGCCCAACAGTGGTCTGACCATAACAGGATCTAGAAAGGATAATGTTCGAAATATAAAATAATCTTACAGTTGCTTCAAGTGTGTGTGAGGTGCCAAATGATTTATAGGTTTTTGGGGATTTTCGGTCTGGCCTATAGCCTGTCTTGAGAGATAACTAACAGAATCCCTATTCAGTAAGGGTGCAGCGGTTTTCATGAGGAACTTTGTATACGTTTGTATACATTTGGAACTTTGTGTACATTTGTTCTAACAATTTAAAATCAAATATGCATACCTTAGGATTGTCCTATTCTCCTTTATTTCAATTGACAATACATGGAATAGTCTATGTTCAAGATGTCACAGCCCATGTCTGCTAAAAGTGGAAGTCCACCAGCCAGTTTTATTTTATGTGAAGGGCTTGTTAAAATCCCAAATGACCTCTGAAAATACATACAAAAATACTGGAAAGACTATTGCAGTGCAAAACCACTGTTTGCCTTTTCTAACAGACCCTTGAAAATGTATAGTACTCAAGTATGCAGTGTTGATTTTAAAACAATTTTAAAAGCTCGTAGTGTTGCTGCTTAAGAATCAGAAGTCCATTTTTCTCTGCCTCAGTTTAAGTTTTACAATTACCTCCACAGTCACATGTGGAAAGTCAAGGAATGGTATTTGCACTATACTGTGAGCTTTCTTAAGATCACAGATTGTAACTGTGAAACAGCAGTAAGCAAATGGAATCAGCAGATGCTCAGGGTGACTGATGAAGCCTTGAGAAATAAAACATTTAAAATACCTCACTATGTCCTGCACTCTTTAACCTCATTATTCTCTTAACATTATCATCTCCTTTATTTTAACCTCAGTCTAGAAACTTCAGGTCATTTTATGTACATTCTGTAGATTACAGATGATCATTTCTCTTGCTTGTTATCATCAGTCATTAGATCACAGATCAAATTGATCCAGAAGTAAAACCTTTCTTATGCCACCAGTGGCATGTACTTTTTACCTTTTCTGTTTGTTTTGCTCTGCTGTAGGTGAGACTCTGAAGCTTGCTTCATTTTGCTATATCAACCTCTCTGCTGCTATAGTTGTGCATTAGCTTAATGTGCTATGCTGTTGTATTACAATGTAAAAAGTCTCTTGTCTCTTCTGTCTTTGTCACTGCAAGCTGCTAATCTGAATGAAGTGGAAAAAGGTCAGTTGTCTTTTAAGCCTATTTTCACTTACTTTGGTTTCTCGCTTTCCTTTCCTTAAAGGTGCATGGATTTAAGTACTTAGAGATAATCAAATAAATCATATATAGATATAATTTAGAAAGCTCACTGCAAATCCTCAAATTAGACACTTGGCTCTTGTTGGGAATACATGTCAAAGGAATGTTGTTGAAGATGCAGATCACTGTACAGGAGTGCTTTAAGTGCTTTAATACTGCCTTCATTGTCTTTTTTCAGTTGTATTAAAAATTTGTCAGCCACTAATAGGACTAAGAGTTTACATGGTGATCTTCTGAAATCTTCATTCTCATGACCCTAAAGACATATCTTGGTTCCATTCTAATGTATTCTCTGGTTTTTAGCATTGTTTTGCTTTAATTTCTTTAAATTTCTTTAGATTATGGTTCTGGAAAATATACTGGAACATAACATGGCAATCTTTTTGCTTAGCATTTCTGTGGCCTCTTTTTGATGTAAATATCTAAAGAAACTCAAATGACCACATTAAGCTGGGGGTATGGTACAAGAAAGGTAGGAACAGAGAGACTTATTACTTTAGGTGTTGCTGATTTGACTTTTTTTTTTTTTTAAATTTCTACCTAACACAGATAAACCAATCTCCTGTATAATCTGATCATGTACACAGTCTGACAGCTGACGTAATCAGTGATGATATATTTGTAAGATTACATATTTAGTTTTAAAAGAAAATGAATTATCTTGAAATGTATTTGCCATTAATTTAACCTGATAAATATGTTATTCAGTCTATAAAGTAATATAGTATTTCACTGGTAATAAAAATACATTAATTATCCATGACATAACATGTTGAGCAAGGCTGGAATTATAACATCTATGTTGATTAGCTTAGACATCTAATGAATAATTCTTACAACTTCAACTCAGTGCCTAAATTCTCTCTGTAACTAATGGAGAGAACAAGATAATTCCAGAAAGTTATTCCAACTGTAGCTGTTCCATGCTTAAAACTGTATTCCAGTTAGATGTGTTGCCATATTTGCATTTTATTATTACTTATTTGGACAGCAAATTTCCTAAGTCTTTTTTTTTTTTTCATACAGAATCACCGAATGGTAGGAGCTGGAAGGGACGTCTAGACATCACCTAGTCCAACCCCCTGCTAAAGCAGGTCGACCTAGATCAGGTCACACAGAAACATGTTCAGGCAGATTTTGAAAACATCCAGAGAAAGAGACTCCACACCCTCCCTGGGCACCCTGTGCCAGGACTCCCTAACCCTCACACCGAAGTAGGTTTTCTTTAAGTGGAATTTTTGTGTTCCAGCTTTTGTCCATTACCCCTTGTCCTATCACTGGACACTACAGAAAAAAAGTGTTGTCTCATTCTCTTGACTTACACCTTTTACATACTTGTAAGTATTACTGAGATCCCTCTCAGTCTCCTCCAGTATGAACAGCCCCAGTTCCCACAGGCTTTCCTGGTATGAAAGATGTTCCAGTCTCCTCATCATCTCGATGGCCTTGCACTGGACTCTCTAAAGAAGTTCTTTGTCCCTATTGAGCTGGGGAGCCCAGAACTGGATACAGGACTCCAGATGCCACCCTAGCAGGGCAGAGTATAGGGGGAGCAAAACCTCCCTCGACCTGCTGGCCACACTCTTCTTGATACATCCCAGGATGCCACTGGCCTTCTTGGCCACAAGGGCACATTGCTGCCTCATGGTTAGTTTATTGTCAACCAGGACTCCCAGGTCTTTCTTTGCAGAGCTACTCTCCAGCAGGTCAATCTCCAGCCTGTACTGGTGCATGAGATTGATCTTTCTTAGATGCAGGACTCTGCACTTGCCCTTTTTGAACCTCATGAAGTTTGTCTCTGCCTAACTCTCAAGCTGTTTTGAGATGATAGCTAATGGTGGCCAATGATAGGACAAGGGGCAATGGGTATAAATTGAACACAAGGTGTTCCAAAGAAACACAAGGAAGAATTTTTTCACTATGAGGCTTCTGGAGCACTGGAACAGGTTGCCCGGATGGGTTGTGGAATCTCCTTCCCTGGAGACATTCAAAACCTACCTGGATGAGTTCCTGTGTGACCTGGTCGAGTTGGTCCTGCTCTGGCAGGGAGATTCGACTAGATGATCTTTTGAGGTCCTTTCCAACCCTTAAGAGTCTGTGATTCTGTGAGATCCCGCTGAATGGCAGCACAGCCTTTTGGTGAATCAGTCCTCCCAGTTTGGTGTCATCAGTGAACTTGCTGAGGGTACACTCTGTCCCCTCATCCATGTCTTTGATGAAGATGTTGAGCAAAACTGGGCTCTGAACCGGCTGCTGTGGAAACACACTGGCCACTGGCCTCCAACTTCACTTGGGTCCATTGATCACCACCCTCTGGGTTCTGTCATTCAGATGCTTCTTGATCCACCTCTCTGTCCACTCATCCAACCCACACTTCCTGAGTTTTCTGTGAGGATGTTGTGATAAATAATGTCAAAAGCCTTGCTGAAATCAAGGCAGGTGACATCTGCTGCTCTCCCCTCATCTAGCCAGCCGATCATCTAGCCAGCTAGATCATAGAAGGCTATCAGGTTGGTAAAGAAATGCAAATCATATCATGTCAAAGTTGATAAAAAAATTAATTAAATCATTAAATCAGGATCATAATCCTCATTCTACACATAAGTGTGGAATACATTCTACTTTTAAGCATAGAATGAACTGCACATACATGGTAGAGCTTCTTAAAGAGATATCTTTGCTGCCTTTGCTTTTCATGAATCACAGTAAAATTTTACCTTTTCTACTCTTGCTTTTCATCTTTTTCTGCTTCATCTAGCTTAATGTATTTCAAATGATTACATTAAAAGCTCGAGTATTAAAGTAATTTTACTGCATTTTCGTGAAGGAGGAATGTACATAATATCCTTAGCAAGCTGAGCTCCCTGCTGCTAGTTTGATAGCTGGCATTACTGATTGACATCTATTATCCATCTTTTGTTTTATGTAATTGTCTTACAGCTTACCTGTCTTAAAGTTACTATTTCTTTGTAGTTGCAAACCAGCATACATAAATCAACTACAGATGTTAAACTAAGTAAGGCCTGACTTACAAGATCCACAAGCATGGTGGATAAATGAACAGTTAAGCAATGTTGAGAGATAGGCACAGTCCAGCAACGAATATCAGTTAAAATTTGACTTTAAAATTAAATTCCATCAAAATGTTCACAGTTGTGATTGTAAACTACATCCTACTGTGACTGTGAACTTTTTTTTTTAATTTTAAGCAACTTTTGTCTCCCATACAGTAAGTATTTTTGTCTTTTCTAAATAATGAGCTCAAGACTTTAAATAATTTGTTGTCTACTGTTCATCAAACTCAAACAGCAGTTTTCTATGTATAGTTTCTTAAATCACATTTTCCAACCACTTCTACACTATTGGCTATGTGAGTCAGAAGTAGTTGAATAGAGACGTCCAGTCAAAGACTCAGATAATAAATACCTAATTGATAAAGCCTAAATACTGCAGAAGGTGAATCACAGTATATCACAACTGAGCTGAGAAGCTGGAAAGGACATTTATATACATAGATAAAATCCTACTAGTAAGTCTGTAATATATTAGCTATTTATTTTAGCTTTGGACAGCAAATAAGTCTTCTAGCAATAACCTGATATTTAAAAATTCAAACAGACCATTCTTTCTCTAGCATTCTGTCTCTAGTTTTTATTCTAATAAGCTAATGGTTATAGGCTTGTTTCTTCAGTAAGGTTACCTGTGATTAGGAATGTGCTATTATATTCAGAAGACCGTGGCCATTTGTGTTAGAGCTCTTCTCTTCATTCTGAAATATAGTGGCTGACATTTCTTTATTTGTCTGTATTTTGAATTTATTATCCAATGATTCGAAATAATGATGTAAATCCTTTTTCACCTCATTGCATTGTACTTCATTATTTGTTGACTGTTGAAGTCACATGGAAACAAGGGTAATGGGTACAAGTTACTCCTGGGAAGATTGTGATTGGATAGATAAGGAAATTTTTCACCATCAGAACAATCAACCACTGGAATAATCTCAATAAGGAAGTGGTATGCTTCCTGATATTGGACACTTTTAAGATTCAGATGGACAGGATTCTGGACCATCTTGTCTCGACCATGCTTTTGGCAGGAAAAGTTGGACCAGATGATCCTTGAGGTCCTCTCCAACCTGGCATTGTACAATTCTATGATTGAGTTTTTTGGTGATTTATAATCTCATCAGGTCATAAGAGTGAATTAACATACACAGAGGAAACATAAACCGACCTGTGAATCTAGCAGATGTAACTTTTGTTAGTTAATCAAGCATGACTCACAATTCATCACCAGTGTTTAATAGTGTTGTCTGCCTGTTTAAGTCTACATCTTGTTCTACATCTGGCTGCAAAATCTCAGGGAATATTCCAGTCTTGATCCTGGAGCATTGTGTTCATTTGCATTCTGCTAACCACACAGAGTTCTGCGGATTGCAGTACTACTCCATACCAAAATCCAGACTTCCTATATTAATTAAACAAAATGTCATATGAAAAGAGTTATTACTGGTTCTAGTTAAACTTTGGAAGCCTTTCATAGGATTCTTGACACTTCATCCACTGCTTACTTTTAAACAAATTAGTCTGTTGCTTATTTTCTACATACAGAAATGTTCCTGTCTTTCAAAAACATAATTACGTAGCCTCTTACAGAAGCCTGTTACAATAAATACAAAAATGTACATACATATTGCTGTCAAGCTTTCTTGAGACATTTGTTTCACAATCTTTTATTATTAATAAGTACAATTTTTAAAAATCTGTATCATGCTTTCCAAATCGGGAAAGTCTCAAAGATTTTATTTTGGTAAAGCCAAGAAACCTACCTTGGTAAATCTCATATTTCCTTCGATGAATGTCTCACTTCCATCATCGTCTTATGTCAACAAAATTGCTTTATCCCCTTTACCTTGTCTCTGTTAAATTCTGAGTAACGTATTGGTTATTCAGTACACTAAAAGAGATGTTGTTTTACCAGAAAACTGTTATTCAATGGATCACAATCTGTCTCACATATTTTTACTTGCCTTTTTTATTAACTCTTTCACAGTTATGTTTTGGTATGGGAACACTTCGTCCAGAATATATATCTGTTAACAGCACAAATGAACAAATCATACTGGGGTTTAGGATTTTTTTCTAGTACTGAGATTTGCATTCAAAAATTCAGAATCTGACATACGTATTTCAAATTCTATCTTGAATTTGTCTTTTTTTTCTTTTTGCTGATCCTGTGTGCAAGTCTGACATGAATGGTATTCTTTCTTTCTAATTAAAGTTTGTACATTAAGCAAAACTGACAGTTTTGTCCATAGGGTTTTTACATTATTTCACTGCATGGATCTCATGTTTACTATGTCCTTCCCTTGATTCCTCTTTTCCTTTCCTAGGCTAGTTGCCAATAAACTGTTTAACTAAAAGTTCCCTACAGTGATACGATTCTGACTTATTTCACAGACCATACAATTGGCAAATGCAATGGGAAATCTTTCCTTTTATGCTATCACAGCCCAAAAATTCTTCTCTTTTAAAAGCAGTAGGTTTTTGAATCATTGTTTCTCTTCTTTTTCAGTCTATGCACTCAGAGAAAAGTCTCACCATAATCTCAAAAATAGCTGGTGATGTTTGAAAGTCATTTGGCTGCAGTAGGCCTGGTAGTGTAACATTGATGTTATGATTTGAAGTGGACATTTTTCAAAACTGTAACCTTATTTTAAATTGAAACTTCCAATTTGACCCTCAGTCTCTGTGCAGAATTCACAGATATGACTTGGAAATTTAAACTTATCAAATGTCCCTAAGCTTTTCATGAGATGATTCAGCTTTCTCTGTAGTTCTGAAGATATTAGGGCCATCAACCTGTCTAATAAATACAGTGTGCTTTAACAGAGAAACCATGTATTTAATAAGTACTGGATAGGAGGGAAAATATTTTTTAAATGGAAAGACTTAAACACTACTTAATAAAGCTATTTACTACACAAGAAATTTCAGAGGTCTGCACCTAGAAAATCTATGCTTTGGCCTAATTACTATTCTGTAGCAAAGTCAACAGCCACTCAGTAAAGTTGACAGCAGTGGTGAGATTGATTGGTCATATTATGCCAGTCCTAATTTTCTTTTTTCTAGGTATTTAGGGAGTTTACCACTGAGCTTTTACTGTGATTCTGTGACTCCAGCCCTGCTTGAAAGATAAACTCAATATGTCACTTTCAGAGAATCTCTGCTATATTGTTAGAATTAATAATCTTGGAAGTGTTAAGAGATGTTTTTGTCCAAGCCTTGTAAGTACTGAACAGCCATTTTTTTATTATATGTCATTGAGGTGACATAGATTTTGCAGTTTTAAATGTAATTTAATATAGAATATATGCCATAATAAGATACTTATATTAGAGCGGGTGTGTGTATATATATCCATATTAACACATACATATATGCACATGTACACATTTCTAAGTCATAGGAATATGTACAAAGTAAATTTTTAAAAGAACAGTAATTTTTACTTATTCCTAAAAATCTGAATTCTCTGTTCCTGTATTTATATCTCACTCTTAAATGTTGCTGGCCTTTAAAGAGATTTCAGCTATTACAATAAGTTGTTGTCATGGTTTTGGGCCCATCAGGGAACAAAAGACCATGATTAGCCTCAAGTACCAAAGACTGGAGGATTGCTAAAGGGCAGGGAGAGCTTAATTGCCCCTTAAGGTGCAGGACAAAACAGACCAGGCTTCTAGGCTTGGGGAAGAAAACAGAAAATAATTTAATACCAACTAAAGCATAAAACCCCAAAACAGAACCAAAACAAAACAACACAGAATGGTACAGAGCTGAAGATGGCCGCCTCCATCTTATACCACCTCCATCTTATACCACCCTTACACCTCCTGCCAAGCACTTTAAATTCCCGTGATCGCAGAGACGCCAGATTGGCCCAGCCGGGCCGGGGGTGGGTCTGAACCCAGGAGCCGGGGGAGAGTCCAAAAACCCTTTACCGGGTCTTCACTGCAACCCGCTCCCCCTGTTACCAAGCAAAAGCAACTCCTTGCTAAACCATGACAGTTGTGCAAATTGACTAAATGCTATGTGAAGAATTACTTCCTCTCATGTATGTATTTGTTTGAATAAAACCCTTTGAAAAGACAAAGGGATCTGATTTTTGTGTAATATATCATGGGACACAAGGAATCCCTGGTATTTCAGGATTCTTTGTGCACTGACCTAGTCATAACAGTTGCACATTTCCAGACTAGGAAGTCCATTGAAAGTTTGAAGAGACTTTGAGGACAGATTTAAATCCTTTGTATTAGTCATCTTCAGTGGGTTACATTTGATCTTCATTCAGTTTCCTACACATATTGATTAAGTCATATTGTTACTGACAGTTTTCATGAGGATTATTAAGTGGCCTTTCCTCAAAGGCCATTTCCTTCTGTTAACTCAAAGCTTTATTTGGTTTTGTAGGTAAAATACACAACTTGCAAAATGATAATATGCTATCAATTTCCAGATTTTTTTTAAGATCTTTATGTAGAACCAATCCTAATCTTTTGGATGGCTACAAAGTACTTGCCTAGCTGGTATTGGCTTCTTGTCTCAATTTTCAAGATACAGAGTCCCATATTTTATCACACTTAGCATACATATTTCAGATGTGTGTTTATCCAGCATAACCATTTTTGGCTGTTGTTCAGTTTTACCTTTTTCTTTATCATTTCATTAGTATAGGCTGTTCCTCATCTCCTTTAAGTTTTTGGATTTTATTTTTAATTTATCTGTCATTTGAAATAAGTTCTGCAAACCCTGAGAGATAAGTTGTGTAAATGATGGTTTAATTCCTGAGTAGTTAGTATTCATATAGATGATTTGCAATTTACACTACTAAGTAAGCACACTTGCTGTGGAAAGGATGAATGTCTCTAGAGTATCAGTTGAACCTGTTAAAAAAAAAAAAGAAGATAACTAGACCTTCAAGACCTTTAACCATCTACTGTTGCTTTCAGTTTATTATGATGTATACTTGTATAATTCCAGAGAAGCCCATGTTGTAAGCAAGAAGACAGCTTCTGTGCATTGCTAGGGACTTGGCAAGGAGCAGAGTAGAATGTCAGAAACGTTCTGAAAGATAACTTGATTCATAAACTATCTTCAAAAATCTGTATTCCAGTGATGTTTTCCTATACCATTTTCAGTTCATTGAGGGATACCAAACAATGTCCCTCTTAGAAGGAAAGTTCAACTTGGGCAGTGAAAGTATCAGCTCATCCACTGCTGCCTTCTGCTCATTTCTTCCTCTTTTTGGTGTACAATTCTACTTCTCTGCTCAGTTGCTAGTGTTTTATTACTTGATACTCATTCCATAGTTTTAGGGCCTGATAGACTTGTGTGTCCCTGAATTCATCAGGTCCAGGGTTTGTACTTTTTTATTATACATTTCTTCTTATGGATGCTGGAATAAGTATGTCTATTTTACAAACCAGTGATAAACTTTGTAAATACACATGGTATACATGGTATCTTCTGACTAGTCAAGGAACAAGACATTGTTGATCTGCTGACACACATATGTTTCTTTGTAATAAAGTTGCAAATAAAAATAATATTTTCATGATACTGAAATATTTTATAGATTATGCAGCACATGTTAGAAGTTAGAGTCACAGGCTTCTAATGCCAGGAAAGGGTAGACAATTGACATGGATGGGTTTTTTTCTTTTCACTGGACAGATCATAAATAATTATCGTACATTAAAAAATAGAAAAAATGGAGAGTCATGTAAACAAAAAGTAGAAAGCAAGTTTTCATGTTGGGATACTTGGAATTGTATTGACATGCAGTGATATTAACAGGCTTTTTTCAAGTATTAGATTACTCAAGGTGCAAATCTGGGTATTTCTATGTGTAATGTGCTTAGAAATAATATAAAAGCATATTGATGTCTTGTTCTAGAGAGAAAACATTCAGTCACTAGTGTTTTGTTATACAGCAAAGCTAGGTAAATGTAGGAAATGAATTATTTTTGTCCCAAAGTTATAATTTATATCAAGGGATAGATGGTTAATATTGAACTACTTTTTATAAAGGAGTTATCAGAAATATTAGTATTCAATGTTGTTATTTGTGTATTAACACCTATTCATTAATGCTTATTTTACAGGTAGTATTTATTATTACATCATGAAGAATGCATTTTTCAGTGTTGACATAAAACTTTGCAGCAGTTACTTTCAAAACAGAAGCGGCTCTTCTCAGGTCACTGTGAATATTTTCACTGAACTGACAACATACCTTATGTTTCAGGTGAGCTCTGTGAGGAGAAACTAGATTTCTGTGCTCAAAACCTGAATCCTTGCCAGCATGATTCAAAGTGTATCTTGACACCCAAAGGATACAAGTAAGTCTAAAATATTGTCATAGTCTAACTGAATCTAAATTTCTATTTTTATATCTTGTTTAAGTTTTAATTTTTTATAGTAGGAGTAAGCTCTATTCTTAAAATTAGTAGAGGCGGTTCTCCTCCCCCTCTACTTTGCCCTGATGAGGCCTCATCTGGAGTACTGTGCCCAGTTCTGGGCTTCCCAGCTCAAGAGGGACAGAGAATTTCTGGAGAGAGTCCAGGACAAGGCCACCAAGATGATCAAGGGACTGGAGCATTTTTCTTATGAGGAAAGGCTGCAGGACCTGGGACCGTTCAGCCTGGACAAGACTGAGGGGGGATCTCGTCAATACTTACAAATATTTGAAAGGTGTATGTCGAGATGATGGGGCAGCCCTTTTTTCTGCACTGTCCAGCAGTAGGACTAAGGGTAATAGACAAAAGCTGGAACACAAAAAGATCCATTTAAACATAAGGGTGAGGGAGACCTGGCACAGGCTGCCCAGGGAAGGTGTGGAATCACCTTCTCTGGAGGTTTTCTAAACCCTCCTGGATACATTCCTGGGTCATCTGATCTAGGCAGACCTGCTTGAGCAAAGTGTTTGGATTTTGATGTTCTTTTTTAGTTACTTCCAACCCCTACCCTTCTGCAATTCTGTGTGCATGATTATGACAGAATAGGCCATTATTTTCATGTAGATACACATTGCTATCTTAAATACATTTTTACAGAATTTTACAGATCCTTAAAAACTCTAATTCTAATCCTCCTTTTAAACAGGGTTATAGAATACAGCAGTTAGTCTATGTGAGTCTATACAGAACACTTATAGTAGCTTGTACAGTAGGAAAATAATTGCATTTAATTAAAGTGGAAGAATAGTGCAAGAGATTATTAGGAGGGCCCACTGTAAGGTATAAACTACAGAAGTCCATCCCCAAGAAAACTTACCTTTAATAACACCATATCCTTGTCATAATTAATTAGTATGCACAATTTAAACTGTTTTTAACAGGCTTTATGTTAATGAATATAGGAAACCTGCAGCTTTCAGTTCTTGTTTTAATACTTATTTTATGCACAGGATCCTCTTGTGATAAAATCAGATTTTTTAGTATCATTACTACTACTTGTGAAATAACATTTTATCTAAAATATGTCAAAAATATTGAAAGGTTGATAATTTTCCACTGGAAAACACTAAAGTTTATGGATTTCAATTGTTTTGTATTATTTTTCTATGCCACTTCAGTAATCAAGTGACATCTTACACTTTACTGCCCAGGTCATTAATCTCCCATGTTACTTTCTGAGATTTTAAATCAGAAAACAGCACATGCGGTAACTTTGACAATGTATCTTACTTATTCAGCTTTTGAACAGTATGTATTATATTCTTTTTTTGCTTACCTTATTCTTATATGTTGCTGAGTATAAATTGAGACATATTTGAATGTAGTACTTAAATTTACACAGCTACTTAAAATCACTCTTGCCACATTAGAGGAAATTTTAGATGCTAAACAAAACAGCAGCAAGGAGGGAATTGGTAGATCTATGAAATCAATTGCAAGCCAATTAACTAAAAAACCTCCAAACATGTAGACACATGAATTTATAATATATCTTGTTCATTTTTCACAGACTCCTAGGCATTTACTCAGTCTAATGTATAAGAATTCCCTGAAGAAATATCACTAACATTAGCAATGAGAGTTTCATGGAGATCTTAGGAGAACCAAACAAAAATAACCCCAAAAAATCCCCATTATATGCTGTCTTGAGGATATGTGTTATGTAGCTGAGGCTCAGAGAGATTGTAGGATGTGTTTTGAGACTTCTATTAGTTTACTAACCATGGAATTATTTGTAGTAAATCCGGCTGGTAGAATTTCAAGGGGAAAAAATAAGCATAATCTCTAATATGTATAAACGAACGATCAATCTATTTATAGCTGTTGACAAAGAAAATATCCATCAGTGTAATATGAGCCTTGTGCTCACAGAGTCACAGAATGGTAGAGATTGGAAGGGACCTTTAGAGATCATCTAGTCCAACCACCCTGCTAAACCAAGTCCACCTGGATCAGGTCACACAGGAACATGTCCAGGCAGGTTTGGAAAATGTCCAAAGAGACTCCACATACTCCCTGGGTAACCTGTGCCAAGGTTCCATCACCCTTACAGTAAATTATTTCTGTTTCAGCAACTAATCATATTGATTACTTTTAGTGTTCGCAGCCACTTATAATATCCCGTAACTTTCTGCATTACTCATAAATTCCAAGAACCATCAAAATTATTTGTGAGGGCTCTTTTGATTTAAACCACAAGTTTTTTATAATCACAGATGAGCAAGTATGTGTAACTAGAAAACCTGTATTCATTACATATGGAGATTCTCTATATAATTAGGCTACATACTCTTTACACATGAAGTCACAGTAATGCTTTTTTTTTCCCCAGAGTTTTACACAGTTCAGTAATTTCTTATCTTTGTCATAGGCATGCTATATGGTTAAAAGGCACTGTGCTACCTGACTTGCTTTCCTGTTTCACAGATGTGATTGCACACCTGGATATGTCGGTGAGCATTGTGACATTGACTTTGATGACTGCCAGGACAACAAGTGTAAAAATGGAGCACAGTGTACTGATGCAGTTAATGGTTATACATGTATTTGCCCAGAAGGATACAGGTGAGAGAGATCTGAAGACAGTACACCCACATATGTCTTCTGTCAAAGTTAAACATTTCTTTTAAAGTACTTCTTTTTCTGTTTGTGTTTAGCGGCTTGTTTTGTGAGTTTTCACCACCAATGGTTCTGCCTCGCACCAGCCCTTGTGATAATTATGAATGTCAAAACGGAGCCCAGTGTATCATAAAAGACAGTGAACCAATCTGTCAGTGTTTATCGGGCTACCAGGGTGAAAAATGCGAAAAGCTGATCAGTATAAACTTTGTCAACAAAGAATCCTATCTACAAATCCCTTCAGCTAAGATACATCCTCAAACAAATATCACTCTACAGGTAAGATTGCTTGTGTTGTAGATTCTTATCTGGAAAAGAGGTTAAATGTCTTTTCATGAAAATTAGCCAAAGTTGTCATTGACTCACTTAAAGAGCTTTTCACCATTTTAGCTAAACATCTAGAAGACTCGCTGCAATAACTCTTTATTCATATTGAGGTGCTTACTGATAGGAAGAGAAAGAATTTTGTCACATTATCCTTCAAGGAAGAATTTTGTAGTGAAGTAATAGACTGTGGCAGTAGATTCAGAGAATCACTTAATACAGCATTTTGCATTAACATTTCATTTGAGTTCTTTCTAAGTGTTTCTTTCTTTTAACTAGATTGCCACAGATGAAGACAGTGGAATCCTGCTCTACAAAGGCGATAAAGATCATATAGCGGTAGAGCTTTACCGGGGTAGAGTGAGGGTCAGTTACGACACAGGATCTTATCCAGCCTCTGCTATTTACAGGTGAACCCAGATGAAACAAATTTCTAACTGAAAAAAAAAAAGTATGAATTCCTTATACAGATGGTTAAAAGAAATAAATGCAAATGAATGTATTGTCAGACATTTAAAACCAGTTGCCAAAGGACATGATTTGGCTTGGAAAACAACTCTAATGCAGATATGTCAGAAAGATAATATATTGTTTGATCCATTAAAACTGAGTAAGAGTTAGCTTTCAGCAGAATATTTATACATCTGTGTAATGCTTACATGTGGAAGTGGAGTTTTTTTCCATGATGTTGCTGCCAAATTATTTCCTAGTGTGCAGGGTAAAGTGCGGAACTGCATAAGCAGAAATGAAATGGAAGTTTCTCTTCTCTTATTAGGTGGTCATATAACGTGGGACTTTTCCCTGGCAACTGAAAAGAAAGCTAAAAACTTCCAAAGTCCAGAGATAAAATACACATCTGCTTCTTGAGCATAACTTTTCATGGTTTTTTTTTTTTAAGTCAAAATACTCTAGTTCTCTGAAAAATTTCCACCTGGATTTCTAGGGAGGTTTTATGTAACTTCTCAAGATTTGGAGAAAGATACTGCAAGAGTGAGCAAAGAGACAAGCATCACTTCCTGGCCTTGATTGCCCTGTTTTGGTTATAGATACATTCAGAAGTAATGGGGAAATATAAAATGAGGGGTTTTTAATGTTTTTCCTTTCTTTTAAACCTTTTCTGTTGTAAATTTTTATCTAGTGTGTATTTACTTGATGGAGTTTGTAGCAGCTGACATTGTTCTGCATTTTATTGCAAACATTTCATTGAAAATAAACGATTTTTAGAAATTATTGCACTGAAATGGCAATATAAAGTCAAAAGCTTAAGTTTGTGTAGCAGGAAACAATGCTAACTTTGTTAGGTAATAACACCAGGGGAACTGCGGGTTTACATGACTAAAAGCATTCCACAGAGAAAAAAATACCATTCCTATAAAATACAATATAAAGTTGTTTAGTAAAAACATAGCATTTTAAAATAAACATGTTAAAGCTGCTTTTATTTTCTGATGCAATATGTATTTCAATACTTTTTAAAAGTTGCATAAAATCATTTAATGTCAAAATGGTGTATTTATTCTAATAGTATAAGTTTTCATGTATTAAAATAGGATTTGACTTTACAGGAGATGGAATAAATTAACACAAATTTTAAATTGTATGAAACATTCACTTTTCTCAATGAGTGCAATTTCAAATAAGATTATTTTATCTGGGATATTGCTAAAGAAGAAGATCAGGAATTTAATTATTTTGGTTTTATTTTGATAGGTATACCTGTCTCAGAATAGGAAGCAATAGCAATCATGATCACATGTAATTTCAAGGCTTTTTTGCCTAAATTTGTTTAATCTATCAAGAATATCTTTACATTCAAAACATACATTTTTCTTCTCATCAATTTAGCAATTTCTCTGCAATTTTAAATTATATTTTTAGGTGTTTGTATGTTACTGGAATATAATAAATACTGGTAATTCACACTTGTCCATTTTAGTTTTCTAGAAAAGAGTAGGAAAACAGTACTCAGACATGTAAATTAAAACCCATAAATGTAGAAGGAGTTAAAAACAAAGTAATCCATTAACAAACAGTCTCCAATAGGGAAGAGTTGCTGGAACCATTAGAAACATTTCCTCTATATATGACAAGTGGAGAATGCAAGTGCAGTAAGGGAGATGATGGGAAATGTAGGGAAGCGTTACAGGGTGAGGTGGTTGTTTAGCAAAGCAGATACATGTTTATTAACCTCCCTTTAATTTCAAATGAACGTGATGGTGGTTTTCTAAGAGACAGTTGAGAATTGTCATGCAATAGTACTGAGATCAATCGTAATTAAGTCCTTCATCCTTGAGAGAAGTGCACCTTGGAATCCATGTATATATTTCCACTCTGGTATATGTTTGTGCATCTAGTGATCAATATACAAATCAGATATTATTTCATGCCTTACTTCTTTCTCTGTAGGCCTAATTTTTGCTTCTTCTGAATGAGAACCACACAGGTTTTTTTCTCTGTCCACGTAAGCTGTATCTAGCTAAGGCAATACCTTCTCTTAGAATAGGTTGGCAGGTCCAAATTCAACAAGTACTGCCACAGCACAAAAGGACAGCTGGAGGGAAGGTGCCACTTGTCTGTGTGTTGAAGTATATCCATCATGGGCAAAGAACTTGGGGATCTAGCCCTCCAATTCTGCAAAATTCCATGTTTTCGAGATTTTAAAACCTGTCCTCAGAGGATTTTCAGTCAAGGTGACAAATGGATAAACATGGTCCCAGCCCACTGCCAAATGTAATGACCTGCAAAACAGGGTTAATAGAAGAATAACAGAATATGTTCCCTTCAGTTTGGAAAAGTTATCTGATCTGTTTAGAAAAGTAAAAAACAGTTTCAGGCACTATTCAGTATGGAAAATTTTAGAAGATAACAGTTGAAGTATAATGTGAAAATTGTAAATAGATAAAGCAATATTTTGAAATATTATCGTGGGTTAACCCTAGTAGGCAACTAAGTGCCACACAGCTGTTCACCCACCTCCTCTTCCAGCCCTAGTGGGACAGAGGAAGAGAAAAGGAAGCGTAATAGAAAAAAGTGTGAGTTGAGATAAAAATAGTTTACTAACCAAAGGAAAGATGGAGGAGGAAAGGAAAAAAAAAAAAAAGATATAAAACAAAGCAAGTTCTGCAATTGCAATCACTCACCTTCTCCCATGAGCAGACTGATGCATAGCCAGTTCCCAAGCAGAAGACAGCTTATGTACCTAAACCCACCCACCCCTCTGTTTCACAACAAGGCATGACATTTTATGGTATGGAGTATCTCTTTGCTTAGTTCAGGTCATCTGCCTCCTAACTTCATGCTTACCCTTATTCACTGAGTGAAGGGAGGGCAGAGTGACAGACAGAGGAGGCCTTGACACTGGGCAAACATTGGTCAGGGAAAGCTAAAACGTTAGTGCATTGTCAGCATTGTTTTGGTCACAGGTCTGAGTAATAACTCCACCCCAGCCAGAGCCTGTGTGGCCTGATCTAGGTGGACCTGCTTTGGCAGGGAGGAAGAACTAGATAATCTCTAAAGGTCTTTTCCAACCCCTACTATTCTATGATTCTATAAGTAGGTGAGAAATTATGAAAGCAACCAAGTTTATGTCTTATATTTTATCAGAGAGATATGAAAAAGACAGAGGAGCATTGTAACTTATAATGTTTAAGGACAATTTGGTAACAGTTTGCACACTAAAATGGGAAGTTGCCTACAGGGAGGACAAAGGAAATTTTTAAACTAACAAGTTTATAAAGAGATTTACATTTTAGTTAAGGACATGAAGGTTCATGGATAGGACAGGAAAAAAAATAACACAAGTCATACTCCACTGAACAATGATAAGATGCCTGAAACACAGGCCAAAATAACAAAACAGCCGACAGAGTTATAAAACGGAAGTTTTACAGTATAAATGGCACTCAAGAAATAGTGTGTTGAAAAGGAGTTGAATGGGAGCTCTAAAGCCTACAGGGATGCTTGCGGTAGCAACAAAACAAAGTTACAAATTATTTAAGCATGATAAACATGGAGAATCAACAATAGCAACAGCCTAGCTGTGTAGAGTGAACCGCTATACTAGTTGGAATTGACTGCAGAAAGAGCTATCATTGCAAAGCACTCATCAATCAATCTGAGTAACAAGGTGATGGCAGTACTAAGACCAGTAAAGAAAATTAATTCATTGAAGATAGTTATCTGGGAAAAGTTGATCGACTTGGGTTTTGTTCTGTCTGGATGTCCATTTTTTAATGTTTTCTACACATGAAAAAAAAACCTGAAGCTTTTTCATTCTGTAAACTAGTTTTCATCATATATTTATTGGAAATAAGAGACTACTTCTTCCTAAATCATTATTCTTCTACAGAGTTCCAGAAGCTTTAAATCAGTTTTTCTTACAGCTTTTCATTGGGATATATACATTCATTTCTCATTTCTCCAATGGGAAATGGGCTAGAAGTAATGTAAATGCATTGGCAGGAAATATTGCACAGATATGGCTTCTGTTTATTTCTCCTTTAATTTAAACCACCCTTACCTAGGAGCACTGGTCTTTCTGCAGTAAATTTTTAGCAATAAAACAGTTTAAACTAGAAGCTTTTAATAATCGCTCTTAACAGAGAGACATTCCCTTTACACATTATGTTTTATACATCCTTGGATTGACCTCTTGGTGTAAAAATGTATGTTCTCTGTTGCTCTCATCCTTTTAAATACTATTGTGTGAAAAGCTCATAAATTGTAAAATAACCTAAGTTTCCTTGGACAAGAACATTGTATTAGTGTTTCTCACTCATCTAAGTCAAGAAGTCAAGTGCGTTTTGATTTCTTTGCACAACTTTTTTCTTGGATTCATTGGAATGTGTTAAATAAGTTAGTCCTGGCATTTTTCTTATTGCTTGTTCTCAGCAAACAATCTCTTAATACCTTGAATAGACCTTACTCTTCAGGAAGGATGAACTCTGACCTTTTTCTTTTTCCCCATTGAACCTGGCAGTCCCCCTCCTGCACACTCCTGAAAAATGTTTGTTCTGCCAATATCTGTTTTGTTCTCTGTTTGCACTTTCACATAGGGCTGAGTTTATGTAAAGTATGCATCTTATTATGCAGATCTTTTCTGCAGATTGAGCTGAGCCTGTCCACATAGTTAAAGTTGGTAATAAGTAGCTAAGGAGTTACTTAATGTGTCACAGCTGTAAATGACCAGGTTAGTGCTTCAGATCTGTTCCAGGACAAAAGCAGTTAGGTTAATTAAAACATCACTAAGGATGTTATAAGGTAAATTGCTTGATTTTTGCCTTGAGATTTAGGAAGTTAATCCCTTTCAGCTATACTGCTTTCCTAATGAGAAGAGATAACTCACTGCATGACTGTTCAGTCCGTCTTGAGCTATCATACAGTTGGTTTATTTAAATAACTTTTTTCCAAAGCTTTAAGCTCACATATTTGATGGTGCACTGAAGCAAATAAAGGTTCTCATGGGAATGGTTATAATGTCTGGTCTATGTGCTCATTATCATAACTTCCATGCAGCCATACATTTAGCTCTTTATTCCACAGTGGAAAAGGTAATGAAAGTACAATGATATATTCAGTCTCAGAATTGAGTAATAATATTCTTCCTTCTCTGGTGTACTTAAGCTGTTGCCCCGTTTAAGTATTGAAGGGCCACAGTAAGGTCTCCCCAGAGCCTTCTCTTCTCAGGCTGAACAACCCTAACTCTCTCAGCCTTTCTTCATAGAAGAGATGTTCCAGCTCTTTGATCATTGTTGAAGAACTCCAAACTTTGTGTTGAGAGTCCTCCCTAGAAAATGTATTTCAGCTGATGTTTAGAATATCATCTAAATTTACACAATTCATTATTTAGTAAGGACAGTAAGAACTTTGAAAGAAAAAGGGCTATTAATTTACAATACATGTTATTAACAGACTGTTATTGAAAAGAGATTGTATTATATTGTATTTGCTCTTAAGAATATATGCATATTCTTGCTTAAAACCTAGTTTTCAGGAGACTGCACTCCTGAAGAAGTTCTGTTCTGAAGCTGCATTAACTCTTGAAGATAAAAAAAAATCCTAACCAGACCATCATCTGTTTAAAAATAATATTGATGTTTATTTTGTAGTGTGGAAACTATTAATGATGGCAATTTCCACATTGTGGAGCTGCTGGCTGTGGATCAGATTCTATCTTTGTCTATTGATGGAGGAAGCCCTAAGATAATTACCAATTTGTCCAAGCAATCCACTCTGAATTTTGATTCTCCACTGTATGTAGGAGGTAAGAGAATCTTGCTGCTACTTACTTAATGGCATCATAGCTATTTTACTGTGGTAACATGTATCAATAAATAAACACATGTTAAGAGACTCATTCATTAAGAGAACACCTTAAGATGAAAATTTTAACAAATAGTATGTCTTCAAGCTTCACCTGTTGCTTATCAGTGTGAATATTTGATGCTCACTGTAAAATTCTGTAATTTTCTACTGTTACGTGGCTTCCGTTATACAGAAGAAATGTTGTTTAGCTACTCGAAGATTTAGTAACACCTACTGAGAAAGTGTAGAATGGTAGCATTCTGTTTCAATCATGTATAAAGCCATGAAGTATAATTTATGTCTGGAGATCTTACTGCTTAGGGCTGGTAGAAATTATGACACTAAGTAAGAAGGAAACCAACTAGACAGGTGCCTCACAGTGTGTGACAGGGTTTGTTGTTGGAGATTTTTGTTTTGAGAAGAATGAATTGTTTATTTCAGCAAAACTGGTAAGAGGTGATTATGGAGATCCACTGATTGAAACATTTTTTATCGTTTGCTGCAGTTTACTCTGTAGAACTATGTATTCAAGCCCATTGTTTTGAAGAGCACATGAATTTCTGATGAGCCTGCATAATACAAATAAAAGAGTAAGAAACTTCAGCCACTGCTTTCTTCGCCCTTAGTGTTCTTCGTAGCAAGTCAAAGTTCTTTATAATCAGAGATTTAGCATGATTTTTAAATACTTAAATACCTCTACTAATCTTCATCTTCTAGTAAGTTTAACCCTACACCCTTATAGGAGACATGTAAGGAGTCTCTTATCTGTTCTTTCTGTGAAAGGAATACCTACTTTATTTTACATTTTGTCTAAATCTTAATTGCTTTGTATATGAGAGTAAGTCTTTAGACTTGAGCATCTTGCATCCTTGCAGAAAGTTACACTATCAGTAGTACATTTGTGAGATGCCTATTTTCTCCAGACAAGGTACTATTTATCATATTTGTAAATATATAGAGTAGTTGCTTAGATTTATCTGTAATGGAAAAGGAAATCAAGAATAGTATCTCCTATAAAACTAGTATGCATGCCTCAGTTAATGTGATGAGGGTTTTGTCTCTGACAGTCACGATTCTTCCCCTGAAACACTTCACCTTCTTCTCAAATCTTTTCAGATTTAGTCATTGCCTCATTCATCTAAAATGGAAGAAGTACAAGATAGATTTTACTCCCCATAACACCAGAGAAAAGAAATAAAACTATCAGATGTATGAACTGCATTTAAAATTTCTTCCTATCAGGAATCTTCCATAATCTTCTGGAAGCACATCTGAATTTTTTCATGTGTATTGCTTCTGTTGGTTATATACTGTCCTATACCACATCTTTTTACAAGAGATGGTCCTAGATCCTAGGATAACATTGTGTGCTTGCTTACTTATATTTTGTCAAAATCACTTATTTAATGACAGTGAAGGGTAATTTTACTACTTCTTGAATAGTAAGCAGAATGAGCGCTCTATTTGTTATGAGCACCCTTCGATAGAATGAGGCTAGACTGCCAACTAAAAACACTTATTCTGTGCAGTGCTAACACTTATCTACTGATTTGTGACATAACATTATCTCCCTTGCTCCTTCACCTTGCCGATCTGTGTCTTCATTAGGAGACTCATACTAATTGTATTATCATTATGAGGTATCAGAAGAAAAATTTTTAAATAAACATTTTCTTCAGTGGTTTCATTCCTAAGAACAGGAATTTTTTTCATCTTAGTGCATGAGACTTCCTAAGAGTACCTAAGAGAGTTCTTGTGTTCCTTCTATTTCTATTCTTCAGGCTCCAAGCATACAATTATTTCCATAGTTATAGAAAACGTTGGTCCAAAACAGAATGAAAACGATTATTCAAAGCATATTATTACAAAATACAGAAAAAAAAAAAAACACCAAACAAAACAGTAGGCCAATATTCAACTCTTTAACTTTTCTTGTCTTTATTTATGATCTTTAAAATTTTTGAGATATTTAACTTTCGCTCATATCTTTATAAGACCCATCTTTTGAGATTCATTCATTTTTTCTTACTCAACTGCATCTAGAATTTTTAGAGAATTTGATCACACATTTCCATCAGTTAAGAACTCAGATTCTCACTAGGATTTTTTGAAGTATTTTTGTCTTTGCAAAAGTCTTAGTTTGACACCTATATCATCATGTAGCTTACACTTACTCTTATCACCTTCCTGCTAAAATGGCATTTCTGGTAACCATCACCTCATCTGGCAGGAAAAAATTCAGTCTTGACAGAAAGCCCTTGTATGGTTCTCTCAGTCTCACTCTCGATGTCTTCTCTTCCCCCTGCACACCACCCTCTTTTTTTTTTTTTTTCCCACAAAGTTATTCTTCGGTCAGATTACTTGAGTTGCATTGAATTTAATTTTATTTTTACAGAGAGTGGGCTAATCGATATGTACTCTTGTCTTTTTTTGACCTTTTCCCAACTCTGTGGCTCTCGTGTGGTTAGAACGCACACATTCGATATTCAATCTTTCTGTAAGATCTCAGTAAATCATACTGAAAGCCCATGGCTTTTCATAAGGAATTTTAAGAGGTAATCTGTGTCTTCTCAAAACCTTTTCAAAGAGGTCACAGGCTTCACTGATACTTCACATTCTCCTCAGAAATCAGAGCATATTTTAGTAGTTGAGAGTGGCACCTTGTTTCCTGTAAGTCCCTGTTTCTCAGGTAGGGCATCAGCTGCTTTTCATTTGTGCCTGCTTGGTTCTAGCAGGTTCTAGATGAGATACTCTTTTTCACAGTGTTATTGTATGTCTGCTGTTGAATCAAGGTACCATTTACTTCCTTAAGCAGTAATTTGATAATTTACCTGTAGTCAGTTTCAGTGATGAAAAGCTTAAAGAACTACTTTCTTACTTTTCCAAAAATAGAACTGAAATATTTGTCTGCATCGTTTCTATGGCAGTTCTTTCCCAACTGATAAAGAACCTTTCTCTAAAAAGTATCTAAGAAATACTGCTAAAGAATATGAGCAACTTTTGCACACACTTTGGCCTTCTAACGGAAGGCCTTTGGTAACTTGCTAGAAGCAGCAAAAAGTTAATAGGCTAAACACTTGTGTATATGTTTCCATTGTGTTCCAATGTCTTCCATATTAGAGATTATAGACAACAAAAATTTATATGAAACACGTTGTATATCTCATGTTCTCTGCTTATATGATTCCTGAAAATCATATCTAAATTTCCTGACACAAGTATAACATCTAGTTTAGCATTGTATCAATGTACTTAATTTTATTGCAGATCTTATATTTACAGTGGATAAATTCAGTACATCTATTCTGCCATTAGAATACCTCAAGCCATATGCCTAAACATTTGTTCAGTGTTGCTTTCAGGGGAGACATTAGGATGAAGAGGCCTTGATGACTCTGTCTTGCCCCTGGATTTTGAGAATATGGCAAATAGTCTTAAGGAAATGGCAAGTAATGACTGTTTGCAGCCTGCATCCTTAAATATAATAGTCCCTATGTTACTTAACTGATGAGGTCAAAGATTATACTCTTCAGCATCATGAATGCAATATTGCTCATTTGTATAATCGTTGAAGCTTAGCACAAATGAAATTACAATAACTTTTAAATGAAAAACAGATCTGCTTCATTAGGTTGCATAGCAGTTCTGCATTACTCTTAACTGTTCAGAATAACTATACAAGACCATTGGAAGTATCAGCTTACATGGTTAAAGAGCAACTATGCAGATCGTTACTCTTTCCGTGGTTGCTATCTAGATACCAGAATGAAAATTGTTAGTTTCATCTAGGAATAAAACTGGGCAGATAATAAGCTATTTTTTGGGTAAACAGATCCTTTTCTAAGGCTCAGTGCACTTTGATTTCCTTTACATATTAGTCTCAGGAGGTATTTAGGCATTTGTGTATTCATTATTTAAATGCACTATATTAAGGACTAACATAGTTCAATGTGTTGGCAATAAGTAAATAATAAAAGCAGGGGATAGGACTAGAAAAAAAACTTCATTTTTACAAGGAAACAGTGTTTAATAGTTTAGTATTCCTTCTGAATTAGTCTCAAATGATTAACTGGTCAAAACAGGAAAACCACATTGCATATACCTACTGTTCTAATGACACCTGCAACAGTTACACACTACAACAGAGGAATTATTCTGAAAGTGGCCATCAGGGGCATTTGCATTGTCTAGAAATATGTACACAAAAGTATTTTGATGATGAATTATTATTATTATTGACGGCCTCTGTTTCAAAATGTAATGGCAAACTATGAGTAGCTTTTTTATTAATCTGTGTTTGAGACATGTTAAAATATGTTTCTAAAAGTAGTGGAACTTCATCCTGTTGAGCTTTACTTTCCACAAATTTTCACTAGCAAAATTTCATGTTTAAATGTGTATGCCAGCTTTAAATTGATGAGCTGATCTACTGAATTCCTCTGGATTTAAGTACCTCAGCACCTTACAAAAAAAAAATCAGGTATCAGCTGCTAAATTTCAACAACTTTTTGTTTATCCAACATTTAGAAACTATGCATTGTCCTGAACTTAATTGCATTAGGTTGAAACCAAGCATTAATCTGAACCCTTTCCCAGTTGTGAGCTTCCTGTATGAAGTCCTACATACACCTCTTCAGTCAGATCTAGAGGCTTACAGGTTTGGAGCTGGTTTACATGTATACTTGACAACAGGGACGATTTCCAAATACTAGATCATTGCTCATGGTTGTGGGCTGAATATCTGAGAATTAAATAGGATGAATTTTTTATTTTAAAGTGTTTTAAAAATAGACAAAATGATACAGAAAATTGTCCCAGATATTGATTATTTGATATTACTGATTTCCTAGGCATGCCTGTGAAAAATAACATAGCAGCTTTACGCCAGTCTCCAGGACAGAATGGCACCAGTTTCCATGGCTGCATCCGAAATCTGTATATCAACAGTGAACTCCAGGACTTCAGAAACGTGCCACTGCAAGTGGGAATCCTGCCAGGTTGTGAGCCTTGTCATAAGAAAGTTTGTGTGCATGGAACGTGCCATGCTACCAGCCAGTCAAGCTTTTCCTGTGAGTGCGAAGGAGGATGGACTGGACCTCTCTGTGATCAACAAACTAATGACCCATGTCTTGGAAATAAGTATGTCCTTCCTTAAGACAGAACAGTAGTATGATATGTGTATAAGTCACCTGTTATGTGTATATTTTTGATGAAAGTTCATACTGTTTTCAGCAAGAAACAAAATATCTTAGGCATGTGTTGTAGTTTAGGCCCATCCAAGGACAAAAGACCACACTTAGACTCAAGTACCACAGATTTGAGAATTGCCAAGAGCAACATAACCATAAAACCCCAAAACAGAACCAACACAAAACAACACAGAGTGGGACAATGATGAAGAGTACAACCAGCCCTTTAAGACCACCTTCTCTCCTCCCCTCCCCTCTTCCCGGCCTCAGAGCCCTGATCCCAGTATCTTTATCTCCTCCCTCGCTGAACGGCTCTGAGGGGCAGGGAATGGGGGTTTTAGCCAATCTATTCCCAATGGTTTCTGCCATGTCTCTCCTCAGGGCAGGTGGGCTCCTCGCCAGTCCTCACTACTCCACGGAGTACCTCACATACATGGCAGCCCTGCACAGGCTGCTCTGACGTGCATTTATCCCAAAAGCTGCAGATCCTTTTTGCCATTTTGTGGGTCTGCTCTGAGGTGTGCAGGCTCTCTAGCACAGCCTGCACCATGTCCACCTGCTCACACAGTCTCTCACCCATCCAGGTGTACTCACACGGAGCTGCTGGTGGCTCTCAGACCTGCCATTGCCCTCCATGGGTTGCAGGGGTACCTCCTGCGTTCTCACCATGGCTTGCAGAGGGGTCTCTGGTCTGGTGCTCCTCCTTCCTTCCTCCTTCTCTGACTGTGGGGTCTGCATGGTCACCTCCATCTTGTACCACTCCTACACCTCCTCCCAAGCACTTCAAATTCCCATCCTTAAATAGTGATGGTAGAGGTGCCAGATTGGCCCAGCTGGGCCGGAGGTGGGTCTGAACCTAAGAGCCAGGGGAAAGTCTGAGAACTCTTTACTGGGCCTAACACTGCAGCTCCCTCCCTGTTACCAAGCAGAAATGACTCCTCGCAAAACCATGACAGCAAGTAAAAATGAAAACAGCATCCGAGTTACAGCATGTTCTTTCCATGAACTTTATGAGAAAAAGTCTCCAGTTTAGGGGAGATACACATATCTCACTGAAATTCTGCCTAAAGCATGGGAGCTGCTCGTATGTCTCTATGGGTTTCTTCAGTAGTGAGTTACACTGATACAAGTGTTGGTATGACATTTAATGAAAAAAAAATAGAGATTGCAAGTGGAAAATAGTATAAATTCAAATAGTTATAATGGTATATAATGAGGAAATACTAATATTATTTTTCTCTAATATGTTTTAAAAATTTGATGCAATAGTTATATCTATTATCATCATCATTATTATTATTATTATATTTTCACAGTACCCCAGGTTTTAGCAGGAAAATAGATTTCTACCTCAATGGTTAACTTCTGTTTAAGTCTATGTGTGCTAATAATTTTTGCTGATTTGAATAGAACATTTTATGTATGTTTACAGGGAAGGTTGTAGACAAAGAGCATAATATATGTATATATGAGAGTATTTATATCTATGCATATTCATCTTTTAAATTTGCTATAGAGACACAATAAATTATTTGACTCATGGTCTCCCAGCACAAGAAGATCAGAAACTTCAGAAGTTCAAAGTTCTTCAGCATTTATTGGACATGGGCAGCAAAATGTCATTCTGTTTGCCTTGCCACTGTCTTTTTTACAGTTTGACAAACAGTTAAAAACTTTTGACTTTGGAGAATCAGTGGCCTGAGCTTGTTAAGAGATTCTAATAGGATGATTTTCAACTCCCAAATAAAACTATGTCTAAGTGATCTTTTCACATAGGGTGTGTGAAGAGTCTTTACCCTTTAAAGCTTTATACACCAGTTAGCATGCATTACAGGTCAGTTAGCATTGTTTACATTGATTATGGACTCTTTCAATACCATTACATTTTTAACTCTTCCCAAAGCTACAGAAGCAAATTTTTGAGGCATAGCATTATAGCATTTTCTTGTTTGTGGGTCTTTTTCTTACTCTGTCCTCTTTCACACACATAAGAGATAAAGAAAGTCACAATGGTTTAAAAAAATACAAATATGATGTCTATCACATTAATTTTTATATTTTAGTAGTCAAAAATAGCAGGGAACTCTAATCATCTTTAATAATTAATTTGATGAGGGAACAGAGGGCACTATCAGCAAGTTTGCTGATGGTACTAAACTGGGGGGAGTGGCTGACACCCCAGAAGACTGTGCTGCCATTCAACAAGACCTGGACAGGCTAGAGAGTTGAGCAGGGAGAAATCTAATGAAATTCAACAAGGGTAAGTGTAGAGTCTTGCATCTGGGAAAGAATAACTCCATGTACCAGTACAGGTAGTAAATGAACTCTTAGAGAGTAATGTAGGGAAAAGGGACCTGGGGGTCATGGTGGGCAGCAGGATGAGCATGAACCAGCAATGTGCTCTCTTAGCCAAGAAGGTCAATGGCATCCTAGGGTGTATGAGAAGGACTGTGAGCAGTAGGTCAAAGGAGGTTCCCCTCCCCCTCTTCTCTGCCCTCATGAGACCTCATCTGGAGTCCTGTGTCCAGTTCTGGGCCCCTCAGTTCAAGAAAGACAGGGAGCTGCTGGAGAGAGTTCAGCACAGGGCCACAAAGATGATGAAGGGAGTGGAGCATTTCCCTTATAATGAAAGGCTGAGGGAGCTGGGGGTCTTAGCTTGGAGGAGTCTGAGGAGTGACTTCATTAACATTTACGAATATGTAAAGGCCATGTGTCAGGAGGATAGAGTTAGGCTATTCTCAATGATGTCCAATGATAGGACAAGGGGCAATGAGTACAAGCTAGGATATAAAAGGTTCCAGAGAAACATAAGAAGAAACTTCTTCCCTATGAGGATGACAGAGCACTGGAACAGGCTGCTCAGATGGGTTGTTGAGTCTCCTTCTCTGGGGGCATTCAAAACCCACCTGGAAGAGTTCCTGTGTGATCTACTTTCTAGTGATTTGTAGGGCTAGGGACAAAGACTGGTCTTGATGATCTTAAAGGTCTCTTCCAGCTGAAATAATTCTCTGACTATCTGATACTCTAGGTGATCCTCCTCTGGCAGAGGGGTTGGACTAGATAATCTTTTGAGGTCCTTTCCAACTCTTAAGATTCTATGATTCTGTGATAGCTTATTTAAACTGCGCGTGAAGAATTAGATTTTGTATAGGTTCTTATAACCACATGCATCAGCACGCAAACTGAGTGTTCTTTGCAGTAACTTACAAAGCTTGGCAAGTAGCAAATATAGACAGTATCAAAGACAGAATTAAGTGAGCATAATGTTAGTATTTTGTTCACTCTTGAAAGTATTGGTTTGATTTCAGCTGTGTCTGTACAGTGCTGAGAGCCTTTAGGAGAGAAAGAGAAACCAAAACTGTTTATTTGGAGTGAAAGAAGTTTGTTGTTCTTTAGTTCTTGAGGATTTTGGTTCTTCTTGATTCATCTCTAAATCCTGTCTTTTGAATAGATGCATATTTTTTTTTCCATTTAATACAGTATAGCATTGGATTTACCCTGAGAAACAGGCTTATCACAGTGACCTCTGTTTTGAAAATGTAGGAGATCTTTTAGAAATCCCTGCACAATATGAAAGGCTTAAGGCTTAGATTTATTTTACCTAAATCTAGGTGTTTGACTTGGGAACATAGTGACCAAAGTTTACTCTATAGTTAGTAAAGGAATAAAAACATTTCTGAAGAGTAAACTAGACCTCAAGTGGTCCAATCGCCCTCTGTATAAGCTTGTTTCTCTCCATGACACTGTGGGGAGCTTATGGAAATTGTACATCTAACTTGAATGCCTGACATAGGTACCTAAAATTAGATAAGATGAAACTGTGCCCAAGAGTTTGCACTTAGCTTGATGTTCCTTTCAGTACAGACTGAAAATGAAATTTAGGGCTTCAAAGAACTGGTGAAAGCAAAAGTATGAGAGTTGACACTAGCTAAGATTTAATCATCTTCTAAGTCAAGCAGAACTTTACCAAAGATCCTGACACAAAATACTTTGATATCTACAACAGCTGGTATAGAATATGACGATATCAGCGTCACCTAAAAAACTTCACAGTCCAGATGTCCTACAACTCGTTATTTTATAAGTGGTGAACAGATTAAGTACTGAACACAATGAAAACTAAACAAAAGCTATCTGCCTGGTGACACTGCCTGAGCTGTCCATTTTGAGTTTCTTAATCTGAGACTTGGAATATCAGACTTCAGCAGCAATTGTTTAGGAAACAGTTGTCTCAAAAGTAGAGATTTTTGCATAGCATGAAAATTGAAAATGCTTAAGCTATTACTTAAGTTTTACATTTACAGATTTTAATCCCAAACTGGATATATGAATGGAGGTTATGTTACGGAAGTTGTGCTGTCCATTTAAGCATCCTGTGATGCAAGGAACTTTCCATACTCTTTCCTCCAAGTCATGCCATGCCTGAAGCACTTGCACAGTACTAAGGGTACAGATGGAGGAGTGGAATGTAGGTGATGAGTGGAACTTGTTGGTGTTTATAAACTGACAGAGTTTTAAATAGTTACTGCAAGTTCATCAGTTAAAAAGTGTTGTGCATTCTTTTCAGTTTTACCAAATTTCTTACTGTCCTGGAGTGCAGTACAAAGCAAAAAGTTTCTAGAGATATGGACCGTTTCCTAAAAAGATTTCAAATTGTCCTTAACAGAACTCTTCTTTGAGTATGAAATGCAATTTTATAGTATTTTTTTCATCTTCTAGTTGAAACAAAATACTTTCTTTTAGATGAAATGGGATTTTTTTTCCTAATCTAAAGCTTTTTTAATTATTTGTTTGTTTGTTTATTTAGATGGCTGCCCCAACATACTAAGGTGGTTGTAGACTCAGGAATCTTATATTACAGAAAGGAGAAACATTAGGGAGGGTGACCATGACCTTGAACATCAGAATTGCATTCATCCCTACAGAGGAATCTTCACTGTGGTCTCTCTAGGAAATAGTAGGTAGACAGAATACCTGTTTAATCAAGGCAACAGTTAAAGAAAGTAGTATCAATTCTAGGAAGAAAGTTATTGACCTTGTTCCACCAAACAAACAAAGAGAATTTGTTCTATTCCAAGTCACTGATGTTTACAGAAGATTACTTTTCTTAATCTTCAGTTTAAGTCTAGGAACAGTAATTAAACATCCTACTTTTGGGAAACACTGCCTCTTACTTCAGGAGACAGCCATATGTACCAATACTGTACATCAGAACTTAGCAGATACAACAACTCACAGCCAGCCTTTTTTGTCTAACAGCAAGATTTGAGCCTGCCATGAATGTTTACCAAAGCACAGCTGAGAGTAGCTGATCTGGACACTTGGGTGAGACTTGGTAATATGCAACCTCATCTAGCCTGACTTTATGCGTGAGCACTGGATCAGTGCTGTTGGCTTTCAGTGAAGACTTGCCTCTTACATTACTTGACCACTCTGCTGGCATGACCACTCATGAGGCATACTAATATGTTTCAAGGAGAAGCACAAGTTCATCTTTGAAACTGATATTTCTTGGGCCAGAAGTTTCAGTTAAGAAGTGTCTGACCTATCTTTGTGCTGGGAGCCCCATACTTCATGTGCATTCTTCCTACTTCAGTATGTTGGGTTTTAAAATTACAGAAGAGCCATAATTTCAGGTGAGTATCATTTTTCTCTACTTAACTCTAGCAAATTACATTTGGGCTTGATTTTGCTGCATTCTTCTCAAAAGCATGCAGAAAATTTAAGTAGAGAGAAAATGTTTGTTTTAATAACTGTGGCCTGTAAAAGTCTTCCATAACACATCTACAGTGGCTGTTTTCTGGTGAGACAGATCTCTGTCTGCAGTTTCTTTTGTTTAAACCTGCATAACAATTATAAACTACTTCACTGCATCTCACTGAAAAAAAAATCCATTAGAAACAAAAGCAATTTCTTCTGAGTACAGTCCAAAGTATTTGTAGTTAATGTTGCTTAGCCTGAACTTTGATGAATAATTTATTTTTATTCTCTTGGGCTTGTTTCCCCTGTAGATGTGTGCATGGTACCTGCTTGCCGATCAATGCGTTTTCATACAGTTGTAAATGCCTGCAGGGACATGGGGGAGTCCTCTGTGATGAAGAGGAAATGCTGTTTAACCCCTGCCAATCCATCAGGTGTAAACATGGCAAATGCAGGCTTTCGGGACTGGGGAAACCATATTGCGAGTGCAGCAGCGGATACACGGGGGACAGCTGTGACAAAGGTAAAAAAAGCATTACAAATCATGTTGCTGATTTACTCTTAGAAAAAAGGGGGTTTTTATTAAAACATAAACAGCCAAAAAACATTACCAACTTTTTTTTTCCCCACGATACACATATTTATCGATTTTTTTTTTACCATAAGAATTTATCTCAGTGAGAGAAAAATCCAACTTTTGCCATGAATTTGTTTACATTTTGAGGATTTTTTCATCAAGTGTTTTGCTGTGAAAACATTTCTCTTTTTTTTTTTTTTTTGCCTTTATTCAGAAACACATTTTTACTATATTTAACTACTACCTTTTACCTGCTGTATCTTTCTGTATTTATTGTTTCTCTGCCTTCTGCAACTGAGAAGCCAAATCCAATGATTCTGCTCCTAGTTTTATCACAAACTCTACTTTTGACCTCTCAGCTTCAACTGATTTATCACAGCGAATTATGCAGGTGAGATGGATGAAAACAGGATGACTTTTCCCCCTACCTTTTTCTTCTTCCTTTGTCTATCGAAGCTCTCCCTCCCTTTCCCTTACCTCATATGGCATTTATTTTGCATTATACGTAGATGTGAATAGAATAGAGGAATATGATTGTAGAACTTTTAACAGATGTCTCATTTTCAGCTGGTTTTATACCTCAGTAATTTATGAAGTCAGTGGAATGTAGCTTGCATTAAATAACAGTTTGAATAATATTAACTCCAGGTCTAATAAATTAAATTGCATGCTCTCTGAAACATTTCCCTATGGTAAATAGAACCAGCTGCAAGCAATGGAGGAATAAAAGATGTGTATTTTTGTAAAGAAAAAAAAAAAACAAAAAGGAAAACATTTAAGCTTCCAATTTTCTTGTCATTGTAATAGCTTTGTATTTATAGTTTACATATACATAATATAAGCTTTTCTGAAAACAGGGGGTATGGGAAATAAAACTCAGCATTAATGAAATTACGTTTGATAGAACCGCTGGTTTCCAGGGTACAGCCTGAGTCAAACTTTAAAGTGTCAGTCCCAATGGCAATTAGCATCCCAGAACCTTCCTTAGCAGTGTCAGGCTTTCTTTGTCCCGTGCCTCAAAATTGTCTCTCTTATTTTAAACATTGTTTCCTCCAGAAATCTCTTGTCGAGGGGAACGAATCCGAGATTACTACCAAAAGCAGCAAGGGTATGCTGCGTGCCAGACAACCAAGAAGGTATCGAGACTAGAATGTAAAGGAGGATGTTCCACCGGGCAGTGCTGTGGGCCACTGAGGAGCAAGAGACGGAAATACTCTTTTGAATGCACTGATGGGTCGTCATTTGTGGACGAGGTGGAAAAAGTGGTGAAGTGTGGCTGTACAAATTGTCCCTCCTAAACGTCCCTGTCACACTGTCTTTTGAAAATGTTGTATACTTATTGACCGTGTCGGACTAATTAATGCTTCATAGTGGAAATATTTGAAATATATTGTAAAATACAGAACAGACTTATTTTTATTATGAGAATAAAGACTTTTTCTTCATTTGAAAAAAAGATTCAAGTGCTTGAACTGAAACTTCTCGTAACCCAGAGGAGCTTTGAAGAAAAAAAAAAAAAAATCAAAACCAAAAGACCTGGTAACATTGCAACAGAGATGGGAAACTTTAACCGCTTTTAACATGGATTCCTCTTTGTTACATGCTGAAGATACACTGACACTATACACCTGTGACTTTAACAGCTCAGAGTTTAATGTTGACCAGAACATGAGGCTTGTTTTTTCACTTTCGTATCGGTATGCTTTATTGTCTTGACAGACCATACCAATCACTTACCTATGGATGAGGAAACACTATGAGTGAAAAGAATCAGATTATACAGAAATAACAATTGTGTGAAATACATTTTACCTTTTGGAATTGCTAAGCATCTTGAAAAGATGGAGTCCCATTTAATGGATGGGAAATGGGAGATATGAGAATATACTATAATCCTGAAATCTCCTGATGATGTATACTTTTATGTCAGCATGTTAGCAAAAGCATTAAAAAAAAGTGTTTTCTGCCCTTTTCCAGTATTAATTTTTTGTAATATAAATGTTTTGGGGGATGATAAAAATAGATTATTGATGGATAAATTAGTAATAATATGGATTTCTGTTTCTATGAGTTCTAAACAACTCTATACAGTATTCGGTTTCATTGAAAAATATTTATTGTATCAAAGTACATTGTACTTAACCTTTTTAGGTCATCCCTTTTACTGTTTTTCAATGCTTTAATATATATTAATTTATATTTGTCTCAGTATTTTTGTAATTTTTTTTAAAGGACTTAAAAATCAGGAGTTTTTGCAATAGGACTAACGTAGCATGTCGTCTTGGGGTAAATGTTTTTGGTCTGTTTTTTCCTCTCCTTCTCCTTCCCTTTCCCTTTTTCCTTAGAATCTGACCACTTGGTGTCACTGAATCTGAAAGTGATGACACTACAGTTTTCACATACAGCAGATATTCAGGACACCTTCCAGGAACCCATGATGTATGACAGAAAATGTCTTTACACTAGGTGGCAGTTGTAGAGATGTTGATTTTCCCTATATACGGTACTTACAGAAAATAAGATGGCGTGTAGAAAATGACATTAGAAGGTAGATCTTTATAAATTAATATTCCCATGGAGCTCTTTACCTTTCTTATAAAAAAGAAAAAAAAAAGGCTGTACTATCAAGAACTGTGACTTTCCCCAAATAATAAAGCTACTTTACTGCCCTAATATTCCCCATGTTAACATGTTGCTGCTAAATTATAATGTAGAATTGGTAATCAATAGTGGGTTGTGTTCTTCTTTCAGTAAAACCCAGGGTACCCTGTAAAAATGCAGATGTTTTTCAAGTTTATTTTATTATTTTTTTTTTACAAAAAAGTTAGATGTACATGTGTAATGCAGTGTGCTTTGTCTTATTTGGACTGATATCAGTAATGCTACTGATGTTTGTAAATTAAACAGATATTTACTTCATTAACATCTTTTTATTTGTATTCTTCTGAGAAGTTTAAACTGTTTAACAGCCTTTAATTACACATCTGTAGTTGCAAAGAATATTTGGTTAAAGACAGAATAAAAACCAACCCTAGATCTAGTGTATTCATTGCAGACAATCTGAAGAGGGAGTTAATTTGGGACTATTACACCCACAGGCAGTGACATCTGAAAGTGGTGGTTCATTACAAATACAGCTGAACTCATACCAAAATTACACAATACATAAATAAAGTACACTGCATGAAAAGGAAAATTGACTCTACCTTTATGTTTCAATGATAATACAAGTGTCAATTTGATGGTTGTTTCAGCAGGCAATTTGATTCTTCTGAGGGATTAATTTTCACGACTATTGGACTAAGTATTTTAAATTTAAGCAATTGGATGGGATAATACCTAACAAGAGTTTTCTTCTGTAATTTTTAGAGGTAATTCTAAACTTATTTTACTTAATCTAATTTAGAATTTGTCCAAGTAACTCATGTAACAGTCTTTGGTATGAGGCCTTCTTTGCGCTTTCTATGGCTTCTAATTAATTTTCCAAAACTAGAGGTAGCTTTAAGGAAAAAGAAGCCACTTTTGCATAACAGTACTTACATAACACTCTTGGAGAAGTATATTATTTTTCTGTGTATGACCAAAATCCCTGTACCAAGTATCTGGAGGTAGTCTGCTTTCTGTCCTTATACTGGTGGAGGAAAAGCTACTTTGCAGCAGTATTTGAGCAATGCTAGCAGCTACTGCTGATCCTGAAGCCATCAGGTCAGGGACTTCTTCTTGTCTCTAAGCAAACCAAATAAAAACTGAAGAATCAAAACCAAACCAACAAATAACTTTGACACCTAACCCTCTGGAGGAATATAGGGCACCCACATCAGTTATTCTGCTCACCTTAGAAACCTGAGCAGCCCTGTATTTTCACCACTGAAAGTCTGTGTGCCACTATGCATGACAAGAGATGACTTTCTCAACGGATTGGGTCACCCTGACACATTCCTCTTGCCCAAATTGGGTTTCTTGTTGTATTGCTGTAATAGACTGCCTTGTCACTGTATTCTCTGAAAGGAAAACAGGGAATCTGTAGCTTTAGGCATAAGCTAACACAGTGGAGAATTTAATCTAGTGCAGAACACTCTGGCACTTGGGTTTTCATTGAAAAATGTAAGTTATGGAGCTTTTAGCACAGTGCTCGGATTAGTTTAATCTCCTAGGGTCTTCTGACTGGTATGGGAATCACTATCGTACAGTCTCCTTTTACTGTATTGAATAAAATGCACAAACAGCATTGGGACTGAAGAATGTAAGTCAGGACAGCAGCCAGGTTGCTCACTTCGGGTTAAGGTATACAATTCAGATTCTGTTTTCATTAGAAATCAAGAAAAATGAAACGTGTGGATTCCATCATTCTCTGCCAGTATTCTTTAAAACTATAAAAGAGAAAGCACATGAATACTGCCTAATTTGTACTGGCTCATGCACAGCTCCTACTGTCATCTCATAGATGATAAAAATGTGAAAGAGCATGGAAAAAAAGACCATTCTTCTTGAATGAAACGCTAACAAAAGTCATTGCTTTTTTTGTTAACATTGAAAGTCATTTCCGAACAGGAATTATCACACATGGAACCAGATTCTGCAGCCTGTATTAAAGTTTCTAGGGAAGATGGATATGTGTGGTTTCAAGGAAAGCAATGCTGAGCTTTGAATAAGCTTTGAAAGATACAGTTTCTATTCTAAGCTTTATTGTAATAACAATTTTGTCTTGTTTTCAGAATACTTTTTATTGCTGTATGGGTATACCATGAGGATTAGTCTTACAAGAATCCTTGTAATATGATGATGTGTAGGTGCCAAAATGATACTCATATAATGTTATGAAGGCATTTGCCTGGAAATGCAGAGATTTTATAGCTGGCAACAAATCTAGCAGACCTGATGATCCACAGTGTACTCTCAGGGACAGTAGCAAGGCGACAGACAAAGTGCATGTCACAATGCTAGTTTTGATGAGTGGTGAGTCAGAGATGAGGGAGAGAGTGGTAACACTTTGGAAAAGAGCTTACTGTTAAGAATAAAATGCCCGGAAGTTCTGGGAAAGTGTCAAGGATGTTGGTGGCTGGTTGCATTGAAGCTTTGCAGTTTGGGAGCTTTGTTACTACTTGAAATATATGTATTTCAAGGTCTGAAAAAAGACACTCTTGATCTCTCTGTCTTGGGTTAATCCTGTTGTTTGGGGAAAAAAATTCTCTTTTTTTTAAGAAACTCAAAATTCCATCGTTTGGTTCCTTTTCTTTTTTAGAAGCAAGTGTCATTCTCACAGTGTCTCATTAGGCATACATGTGTCTGTACTTCAGCTGTCCTACCTTACAGTGGAGAGCCTGGCACATAATTTTAGTTCCCATAAAGAGCAATTCCCCAGCTGAGCCATTCAGGATTCTTGGCTTTTAGAAGAAATATTTATACACTGAGCTGGTATCTCAAATCTATTTAAGATTCCTGGAGTGGAAATCAGAAAATCATTAGTAGTTGTGACTATGTAGGGGCTGTCAGGAGTAAAGTAAAACTGAAGTGTTTGCCTGCATGCCTGGAGAGCCTGGCTCGTCCTGGAGAGCCTACTGTTTTACTGTGTTCTTTATGTATTGTGTTCCTGGGAGAGCGGGAAGTCGTGCTCATCCTTTCAGAAATGTCTGAGAGCAGAGGGATTTTGTGTCCTTTTGCAAATAAATTGTCTAGGCTGGAAATCGTAGGCCTCTTTGGCCCTCAGCCAGGTTAAACTGTGTATGTATACCTTAACATCAACCGTCATCTTGGACACCAACAGCTCCTGATGTTAAAAAAGTGAATAAATCTTGGTCTCAGTTTAATAAAACACAGATGGGAAAAGCAAACCAGACAGAGAGTTAACAGCTCTATTCACTAGTCTCCTGGGCTCCATGTGATTAAATCAGAGTTGGAGGGTATATTCCTGCTGCTGCTGTTCTGGCCAGTGTCCGTAGGGGTGATGGCCAGCAAAGGAGAAGTATTCTGTCAGTGCTGCATGTCATTTGTCAAGCTGAGAAAAAACAGTCATCTTGCTGAACAGCAAGACTTCTGGCTAGCCACAGTCCCAGCAAACGTGCTCCAGCTCTGCAGCATGACACCCATGCTACAGGAATTTTGCTCAGCCATGGGAACAGACTTTAAAACCGCCTCCCAGATCCACAGCTTAATTTCAAAACGTTGATCTCAGTAATGCTTTCTGGTCTTTACAACTCCGTCTCTTTATTTCATTCTAGTTCAGAGGTAAACTCCTTTAGCTCTAAACATCGAGCCTCAGTACTCTCAATAGCTGCCCTATACTACCTACAGGAGATTAAGACCTGGGTTTTATTCCTCTTTTAGGCATTTGTTAACATTTGTACAGGGATCAGAAGACCTGCCTTAAAGGAAAGGAGAGACAGGTCCAGCTAGAGAGATCAGACGTTCTCATGTCCTTTATAATTCAGAAAGTGTTACATTACCTCCTGTGGAACAGTGTGACAGACATAGACCGATAGAAACATAAATATTTTATGGATATGTAGTCTGAGACCAGAGGAACTGTTATCTGGTTTTGTCTGCTATTTTTTTTTTTTTGAATTCCTATTAGGATACTTTCCATATCACAAGAGACAAGTAAAGAAAGAATTAATGTGCCTGGGTTGCTTACTCTGTCATTAAAGTTCCTTAAAAAAGACCCAGTAGCCTTTTTCCAGAACATTTTTCTTCTTTCTCATAGTTTTTCACATTCTGGGCTTCAATCTGATATTCCTGTATGAAACTTTGTCCACTTTGTTTAACTTCCAGGACAGATTTAATCCTTCAAAAGAGCGGGAAAGGATACCTTTTTTGTTTCCTTTTTTTTCCTGCAGCTGTGCCTAAAGTCTCTCACAGCACATCTTTAGAAGTATGTTTTCTTTCAAAATCCTCTGAGAATAGGTTAACTTGAGCTGTTTTTACTGCAAACTTGTTTTTTTGCTTCTGATTAACTTTATTTATTTAATCACATTTCTGTGTTTCTGCTATGGTAACAGCAATAAGAGTGGTACCAGCTGACTTTCTATAGAAGTTGCTTGCTATTTCGAAATAGCAAATTTAAAGAGTTCTGAAGTTTGCCTATTCTGTCTCTCATTTTTTTTTATTGGATCTTCTTCCCTATCATTCATCTTTTTTTATTGTTGTTTTTCAGGTTTATGGTTATTTTGTAGAGGAGAGGTAAGAACACAAGTCAATGTCAACAGTAAATAAACCTGACTACAGATCAACCATGTAAAAAAATCAGAGGTTATTATTCATTAGTTGTTACTTCCTTTGCTGAACAAACTGTTACATGATTAGTGAACAAAACTAACAAGCAGTTTCCAAGTATGCCCCTAGAAATAACAAATGCAATGTGTCCAAGGCTGGACAAAGAAGAAAAAGGGACCTAACAGTTATCTATTTCTAGTATGCCTTATGTGGAGAGAAAAGTTTGGAAGTCTTTCTGTGTCTGAATATCCACAGTGAGACCATCTAGCACTGCATAGACCCCACTGCTGGGAAAAAAATAAAAAAAAAAGGTTCACTGTAACCTTAAATTAAAAATGAATAAATAAATAATGAGAAACTTTGCAAAGCACCTTAAAAATGAGAAGCAAAAGGTTTGAGTCCCACTTGATCAAAACATTGCTCATCTTCCATTATCACAAACCACAGACAGGGCTTTGGCATCCACCCCTTGTTTCCCTCCAGCTCCAGGCACATCAGACACCACTTGCCTCCCTGCCACGACCAACCCCTGGCTCCAGACCTGACTGTGTCTGTTATTACCACAGCCCTCCCAGATGAGACACTTCTTCCTTCCCTCTGCAGTAAGTAGTGGCAATCACCCTCCTGTGCATTCGCAAAGATAACTGGAGGCATCCCATGGGGGCAAACGCCATGCTGATGGTGGTAAGAACCCTCTCCAGATGATTCACATTTGAGCATTTAAAAATTAAATATTATTCATTAAACTGTTCCAGTAAAGTGCTTTGTGCCAATCAGCTGGAATGGTGGCTGACAAAATGTGTGAAGTAATAAAACTACCATTCTATCTGTGGCATGAAGAATAAGTCCTCTCCATTTATGTTCTGGAAAGCGTGCATAACTCCAGGTTAGTTGATAGGAAAGATAAGGAGACAGTGCTAACTGAAAATCTGCTCAACAATCACATTCAAAAGCTACAAGAAAACAGTAAATATGCCCCAATTTGTTGTTTGACTTTTATTTTTTTTCACTAAGAGAACAAAGAGTAAGCAATCAAATTGGTAAGGTACAAGTGCCTGGAAATCAGTTGTAGCTATATCAAAATGTTGGGCATTAAGCACACAAAGGAATTAACTGCTGCAATTGTTTGAGTATCAAATACAGACAAGTATATTCAAAATTTTGTATGAAGGATACTTATTGCCCAGAAAGTAGTGACCAGCCACAGAAGTCATCCTATTGTTATTTCATGCTGACATGAAAGGGCCATTTGTGAATAACTTCCTTTAGCAGAAGTGACCACAGTCCATTTGAATTTTGCATGGTAATGAACAGCCTTCTAAAATGCATAAAAACAACTGCATTAGACTAGAGAGAAGAAAATATTACAGATTGAAGACATCTATGGCCAGATTCACTGTAGGCTCAAGCTGCTTCATGCTGTTTCAGTGATGCAAAGCAGCTGTAAACCCATTTATCTGGCCTGGAGCCACTACAACTTCATTTTGCTAGAAAAAGGAGTTAATGGTTTCAGTGCACCAAACCTGGATTTGCAACTGTGGTCCATCCTCCAGCACGTTGGCTAACGAAGCCATGGCTTCTGTTACTCTGGAAAAATCTTTGTGCCCCTCTTGCTTGGCTCTGCCACTCTTCTCTATGCAAGCGCTGCCGAGGATGTGTGGGAAAGGAGCTTGCTGCTGCTTTCCAAACTCCAGAAGAGCAAAGAGAATTGGCAATTCTTCTTTGGCAACAGCAGTCAAAAATGAAAGACAGGACGTCTTTCACCAAAAAAATAAAATTGACTACTATTGTAGTAAAACTGCTTCTAGTGAAGCCATTTCTTTAATATTCCATTTTAAAGACTCGCTTAATTGTGGGTCTGTAAGAAAGCATTATGAAAAATAGATTCTTCTTGTAAAATCCTTTTGTTATTTCATGAATATATGTATATATACACACACACAAATATAAAGGTAGAAAGTACATTTGAGGTTTGTTTTTTTGTTTTTTTTTTTCTTTTTCAGGATATGAACTTATTTATGCCTTCTGGTTCCCAGGAGCAGCTCTGAACAGCAGGTCCGATTAAGAATTCAAGGTAGCTGGCAGTGAGGAAGTTTGACCTAATCTCTCTTGACTTTGCACTCTATGCATTTAAATGCAGGTCTGTGTGGAACACACTGTAGTTCATTGGGGTGCAGCATATCTATTTTAGTCACACGTACACACCGAAATAGCTGTGTGCACATGGAGATCACTTCTTTTTTTTTGTTTGTTTTTAGCCAAATTAGGGGATCAAAGCCACGTAAAACCTTTTGTAATGAAACTTGAAGCCACATGTAATGAAACCAGATAGTTTTTCCTTTCTGATCTAAAGTTTTTCCTGCTTTCAGGCATTACTATAAACCTACATCTTAGTCCAGTCTGTAACTTGGTCCAGCTTGGATCAGATTTGCAAACAGTTTGATGAATCTGGGATGATTTATAGCTTGAGGTAGAAAGAAAACAAACAACAGAATCTACAGTTTGGCTTGCTTTAGGCTCAAAATCAAGCATAACCTCCTCCTGACTCCTTTTGGATTTCTGTGTCTTTTCAAACCCCAAAAGGAAAGCACCCCACTGAATCCTAAATCTAGCACAAAAAAAGATACTGCAGTGATAAATGTAAAAAGCAAATTTCTCAAATATCCTTTCAGATTCTGGGAAAATTTCCATTTAGATTTAAATGAGGAATTAGTACAGAGGGAGAGTAGGGAAAATATTTCTTCCTTGGTACTGAGAGCTGAATGTACCCTTTTTTTGCTCAGAAGACAAGAAGTATATTTATCAGAGAGAACTTTATTCATGCCACCCACAAACTTGTTCATTCTCTTTTAATTCAGCTTAAAAGGAAGATAACAAACATCAGCAGGGAGCTGTTTTGCTAAAGGAAGTGTAACATTCAGAAAAATCAATACAGATTTGCAAAGAGATCATGGCTTAAATTTAGCAAAAACATAATGTGAGTTAAATAGCAGCTATTTCCCATCTACCTTTAAGTACAGAGAGTCTAGATACAAGACATGTCTTCAGATAATAAGGACATGTCTGTAGAGGATATCCTACATCATCATTTCACCAAGTGAATTTTTTAAAAAATGGAGTTTTTTACTGGTTTAAAGAATTCCACAGGGACAGGTTTTTTCCTCAGAAATTGCACTGGTTTGTGGTATTTCTAACTGCTACTAATGCATGTGCACTAGGTGACACCTTTATCTAGGCCAGGACATCATCTCTTTTGGCATCAGCAAGCAGAAGGGGAACAAAACAATCCCACAAGAAACAACTGTGCAAAACATGCCTTGAGCAAAATCTAAGTGAGCAGATGCTTTGCTCTGTTGGACTGGTGTGGGTGACACCCTGTCCCACTTAAGGGACAGCAGCTGATTGAAGCTGTTTGTGTATCCCAGCACTTAGCCAGAAGGGATGGAGTGTGTATTTTGAGACATGTTAATTTCCATATATCTAGAAAATAGCAGTAGCAATCACAGATCTAAGAACGTAATACTGAAGGTACCTCTGAAAAAAAAATGAAACCATTTTATGCACAAAATTAAGATTGGAGAAATGTGGCTCTACAAGCTTAAAACCAGAAATCTTTCCATTATTAAAATTTAATTCCTGGGATAAAATTATTTCAATCTGTATCATATTGCAATATATACAATATTTAAATTCTCTTTCTTATTTAAAGGCATCCTAAATAAGAGATCAGTGTTTAAGTTCCAGCAGGTCATGTTTCCTATTATTATCAATAGTGGGTACTCACAAAGGACAGATGAACAGTTGAGGCTCAGCAACCTAGTCATGAAATCTATCCACACCTTGTGTAAGGTCAATCATGCACAAACCCATTTAGCGACCTTTTAAAATGCACATTAATCCTTTAATTCAATCTGGATCAAAATGCTGTTTTCCTCCATCTGAAGCATGAAAATGTATATAACGGATTCAGAAAAATTCCACATAATTATCCCGGTTGGATGTGAAGTTTCCTTAGATCTTTGATCTATAATGTAGTAACGTGTCAGCTCAACCAAAGTAGTTTTATGTGCAGGAAATAAGACAAGCTGAGTAGCTTCATGGTTAATTGATTAAAAGGTTCTAAAGAAGGTGCAAGATCAAAGAGCAACTTAATGGTTTTATGTTACTCTAGAGAACTGTTGGTCCACTTGTCTGACAATACTGACCTTGGGCAATGAAGTAACAGGCAATTAAAAAAAAATGCAAAACTAAACCACAGATCATATTTATCTAGTTCAGCATCCTTATTTGCTTTTGCAGGTATTAGGTGGCACGCCCCGGTGCTGTAAGACAAGTTGCATTTTGTTAGCTTTTTATGCTATACTGAGTACACAAAAGGGACTGTTGCCTATACTTGCCCTGAAGAGAAAAAACCCCTACAAAACTCAAAATAACAGCATGACATCCTGTTGGTTAAAATACTAAGAAAGTAAACAAATGACAAACTGTAAGTGAATGACAGTTCCCTGTGGAGTCCTTGATCTGTTGGATCACTGAACTCCCTCAGTCATCTTCACTGGCACTGGGAACTGATCACACCTCCTAGCTTACAGGATTGGCTCATCTTGAAAAGTGTATTAGGAAGAAGGAGCTGCTCTAAAGTCATTTAATTGCTTGCAATAGAGGAAAGAAAAAATATTTTTATGCATTAACTCTTAAAGAAGAATTTAATAAGGCCATTCTCTAAATGTCACTTTGAAATACCAATACTTTCTGGTTAGGTTGTTATCAGTTGGCTGTTCAAGAATCTCATGAGCACAGTTTGGTTTATGTCTTCTGAATATGAGCATTATACTTATACAAAGGAAAAAGAAATACTGAGAATATTTGACACAGGAAAGCATGAGCTGCACACAGTAAGATAGCTGCCGGCTGCACCATGTCCTGAATCCAATGTGATATTTTATATCCAAATATTTTGCTTTACTTGAACACTTAGTACAATCAGTTAAGGCACTTGCACTAGTAAGACTGGAGTTAGACTCAGACTGACACTGAGTCCTACAAATAACAGTTTCTAGTGCTTGGGCTTCTGGAAGGTGGTATTGCAGGTACTTACAAGCCAGATACAGCAATGGCTTCACACGTCAGAGTTACATTAAGAGAAAACAAAGAATTACATTCTTCCTGTTTTGCATTGATTGTTCTTATCAAAACCAAGGTACTGTTACATGTTTTTCCATGTGTTTTCTAACATGTCAATGGATGCTCTTGCTCCTCACCAGCAAAATCTCACCTTATTTATGTGAAATAAGGTCCATTCCCCAGTCAGTCCTGCTGCTGTTTCCACCTTAGCAAGGAAAGGAGAGCTTTCTCTAGGTATTTATCTCTCCTCTGACATCACCAGGAGACCTTGTCCAAGTAACCAGAGATATCACAAGATGCTCAGCATTTAAAGCAAAAATATGAAGGCATTGTTCATTCTGAAAACAGCTTCCCTTAAGGGAAAACCATTCCATTAGAGGCATCTAGCAAATGACTTGAATAGCTTGAGCTATTGCACACAAAGATCAGTAGTCACAGAAAATGTCACAAGGCATCACAAGTCTTCACAGTTTATGAAGACTCCTCTCATCTGTTGATTATAAATTAATTAACACATTTTACCAGTGTGTTAATGACACTGTTGTATGCTTTACCATTAATGTCTTCTATTTACAGCAACAAGACTTTCAGGTCAAGGATGTAGAAGTTCCCTGTTGTTCTATTTACTTAAAACAAACAAACAAAACAGTACTACTGCTCCTGCTGTCCTGCTTTCCTCCACAAAGAAGAATGCTCCACTTGAGCTGACCAGCTGACAACTCTGCTAAGTGCCCGATAAGCTGCCTTTCCCAGGTCACCACTGAGTGGGAATTTCTGAGCTGTGTAATGGGATTAGCTTTCCCACACCATTCCCGGAGAGCCTATTGTTGAAAGAGGAATAGTTTTATTCATGGCAACAAGTCAAACACACATCCTTGGCAAGTCAAATCAAGAAAAAATAAACAAACAAATGGAGTTTTGGCAGAATCTGGGATTTGCCCTATTGGAAATTTCTTTGTAAACTGATGAAGAAGTTGACTGATCTGGACTAGAACACTACATTAACAATGGAACTAAAGAATAGCTCTAATTTAAAGACTTCTCTTTTGTTTTGATAAAAGATCTTTCATTACCCCAAAGTTCTTTCCTGTACAAAGGTCCTAAAAAAGCCAATCCCAACCCAGCAGCACATCTTTGGGATGGTGGAGAAAAACACTGCTACATTTTCTGGCAAAACATCTTGAATTAGTAATTTTATAGTTTCACAAGTACAAAAGTCAGGGAATTGTTGTGATTTAAGGATATAATAATTTTCAATGTGCAAATTCCCTTTATTGGAAAATAAATGGTGCCTCGAGGGCACATAAAAGCATTGAACTGGGCCTGGCAGAATCAGTTTTATTGTATTCTACTGTGCAGAAACAATTACTTTTGTACAAATGGTCATATGCCATTTTTCAGCCTGATCAAGTTCAGTCTCTTGATTGTAAATTACTCTGTATAGTTAAGAAGTATACTCAAAAATCTGTCATTAATACTGTCTTTGGACCTTTTATTTTAAAATCTAAGTTCCCCTTTAGTTTTGCTCTAGCTATGAACACTTTTGTTCCCATGTAAAACTGTATAGTCATACTTCCAGCTTGAGCATTTTTCACAAGTCTTCTCTAAATCTCAGTTCCATTCTCCAAATGGTTTTGTTTCCATGCTTAACAGGACTTGAAAGGGACCTACTGGAACTAGTACTTCCTGTTTTATTTTTCCAAATCTCTGATGAACCTGATGCATTTCCAATGTGTTATTATGAACAGATTGTCACTGAGGATTTCATTGCCACCTCCTGTTTTTGATGCCTGTATTTTAAAAAATGAACCTATAGCCACATATATAGTGAAAGCGCAGGTGCAGCTGGACCTTAGGCTTCTTCAGCTTGGTTCTGAACATCTCATAATTTAGTTAGCTGTGGTGGTACCTTTGTCTATTTCATTTTTTTTCCAATAAAGTATCAACCAAGCACCTGGGGAAATACAGCATTGTGCAGTCTCACAAAATTCACAAACTAAGAACAACTGAGAGGTGGGGTGAATTGTGTTGGGGCAGGGACACATTAATACAGATAGACTACTGTTGGGATTAGCACAAAACTCTCTGAAAGGAGCTGGTTACGTTTTGCAGGCAAATCAGCTCAAATGGAACTGATCTGAGAAACCCTCAGCACTACATAGTGTGATTTTAAATCTGAAATTTCTCACAGTCTTGCAGAAAAAAAAGATAAATAAGAAAAAATATCTTTCTAGAATAACTATCAAGCTTTCAGATTGCAGAGATGATGTCTCATCCTACAGCCACCACACTAGAAACTGGGGAAATGTGGTGCTGAGCTGGAGTTAATAAGCCTAGCAAGACTTGGATGAGAGCTAACGAACTCTTAGTGCTTCTTGCAGACTGCATGGCACCATGCAGTTTTCTAGCCATCTTTTTTCTCACCATTTCGGGTGCTGGGATGCAGTTTTGGGTATTTGCTGGAATGAGTCTCTAGGCTTACTAACACCACAGCCTCTGCTCTGTGCTGCATGGTGCTTCTGGACACATGTTGGCTCTGGAAGCAGGATTGCTTGTGCCTGCTTTATAACTAGTTTCATAGGCTCCAGATGCCCAAGCACGGGTTCCATGGCACAAGTCAAAATGCTCAATACCTAGCTCCAGTAATTTGCTCTGTTTAGTGGTTAGAGAAGAGCACTCCAGAAAAATGTATTATTTCTACCCATGAAACTGAAAAGAATAATAATAACATAAGCAAATTCTTAAAACTTCTTGACTATCTTGAAACGTTTGGTTCTGATTATTAGAGTAATCTAAAAAGATTTGTCTCTCTAGTAAAACACCTGGAGCTTATCAAAGCAGTGGACTAATCTTTTTGGTTTTCCTTTTGACAAGGTCCAGTGTTTGAGAGAACTATGAAATAAAATATTAATGTCTGAGATGCAAAATATTGTTTTTAATAAAAAATAAACAACAGAAACCAAAGAGTAGGTTGAAATTGCCTCTTCAATTTAAGAAGAAATTGGTAAATAAATTCCTAACTACTACTGTCATTATTCAAAGACGTATTATAAAACCAACTGAGTGCAAATTTGCACTTTAGTGGAAAAGGATGATGTAAATAATATAATTATTATTTATTTATAGTCAAAGAAATAATGTAAATTATGAAAAACCACTCATGCTGCACTCCTCGCCCTTGATGGATAATTAGCACTGAGCGAAAATCACAAAGCATTAAAATACTTATTCAAACAAGAATGTAGCTAGTCAGAATAAACAAAACCAACCAATCAAACAAAAAACTCCCAGCTGGTGACCTAACCTCTGCCCACAGCTCCCTGCTTTTTTTCACTGTTTGAAGAGTGCATGCAATATCTGTTTTAACAGATACAGTCCTTTTGTGACTGTGCAAGGACACCAGTGTATTTACTATTATCCATTCCCTATTGATTGCTTTACTTTCCACATGAATAATAACACTATTTATTATTTGCTGAAGTTGTCAGAACTCTGTACCAGTTTGCAAGACTGAATTCCATGCTATAACTTACAGAATCGTTTTGGAACTGCATCCATGGTATATATGCTAAATGGAAGCCATAGCCACGTAGAATGGAATAATACTACAGGACTGAGCCCGCGCTGCACTCAAGAATATGTTTCACAAACATTTGCCATGGTACACTGTACCTACTAGATGGGGCTTGTAATGAAAATGGTGCCATTATTCCATTTTCTTTATGGAAATTTACATAGAAGCATGTGAGAGGGGGCTTGGAACAGGGAACAAACTGGAATAGCCTGTCCAAAAATTGTACTGATTTCCAGAGCAACAAAAGAAATAAATATGCTAAAGAAATAGCAAAGGAAGGAGGACAGTGGGAGGAAGCAGCTTGGGATCTTCTGTGTGTAGTAAAATTTCTATACATAGTGTGAGCTATCTGACAGCTATGAAGCATAGTGTGGCCCACTACATACAGACTGAACTGTTCTGCATTACTGATAAGGACAACTGTCATAACTTAAACAAATCATAATTTTACAGAATGTCTAGCAGAGTTAAAATCTAAAAAAGTTAAGGATTTTAGGAACAACAGTTAGTACTGGATTCTGGGAGGTGACACCATATTTTTCATCATCCAGTGCAAAAAATAACAGTGGGATGACATAGACTTGTCCTGCTCTTACTGCAACCTTGAAAGAACCTGAGCAGGAGAAATATTTGATGAGAAATAAAGCTGGCAGGTATCAAATTTACAACCAACATAAAAAGATGAGGGTGAGGCATAAGACTCTTTGTCACAAGCTACTGTGAATACTAATAATCTCCTAGGTTTAACAGGAGAAATCCACCTGAGAGAAAGCCATTGAAGATTACTGAATATGCAGCAGTCATCCCCAGCTCAGAATGTTCCTGAATGGCAAATGGTTGAAAGCTGGGAGAATACTCATGGGAAATGTCATGTACAGTTGCCCTGGTTCACATAGTCTTCCCTAGGCACCCTCTTTGGCTGTCTAAGGTGGGACACTCTAAGTCAGGACACTGTGATGTATTAACTTTTTATGTGACCCTGTGTTCAATATTTTTTTTTCTGTTAGACAGAACTGCAATGCTGTTAAAATGATTCTTTTTTGTGAGATAGTAAGCTCATAGACTTTTTTTAAATGCACCATTCTCTTGTGAACTGAATCACTTTTCAAAGCTCAAAGCTAATAGCAAGTGTCATACTGACTACTTGTCTTTACCTCGCCTTTACCTTCCACAAAAATATACAAGCTCATATTCTACTGTTTCACACAAAGAATACAGAATATGATGAGCACAGAAAAACCTTCTCTCCCCTACCTCTCTGATTCACTATGTAGTTCCTCCTTCAAATCTTTCCCAACCTCTAGTTTCTCTTTCCAGGTCTCTTTTCATATCAGAAAGTAGAACTGTGGAAAACCAAAATGATGTCTAAATTACAGAAGCTACAATCCATGAATTGAAGAGAGGAAGACTAAAAGTCATTACTTTGAAGCTTTTGCTGTCCTCTGTTTGCAGTTCCCCTGGGATGTCTTCATTTTTAATACATAACTCCACCTTGTATCCTTTTGCATTGCTTTTACTTGGAACCCTTGTGCGCTTCCTTATCTTCTTCCCCTCCTCCCATCATCCTTCCTGTAAAAAATCTTATTTTTTCCTGTTTCATTTGGTTGGGTATTTTACAAAGAAGCTTTATTTCATCCTCCTCCAAAATCCAGCAGAGCAAGTGATGGCAGGGCAGCCCTACTCCCCCAGTTGTTACTCCTGTGTGGGTTTGGACAGAGGGGCTGTGGGCTGTTGCTACACCACTTTCTGAAAAGAGAAAAAATGAAGACTATTACTACTACCATCACCTTTGATTCTATCTATCTATACTATTCAATGAAAATTGTTACCACAGCTTCCACTCTCGTTATCATCACTACAGTCAATACTCCTAGGCTGTTGCTAATTCTCAGACACCAACTTCAATTTAGTCCTGTGAGACTTAAATCTGTCTTTCAAACCTTCTCTATATCATAAACAAAGCCGTTTTTCCTACCTGTTATCTCAAGTGCCAGCTGCGCTTGGTGTGTGGGCGACATTAAATGCTTTTGTGAAGTAGTACAGCTCTTCCCTGTGTCTGATCCAGCAAAGGGAACATCATGGACTCAGGAAAAAGCTGACAGGCCTGTTAAGGATGTGAAAGACAACATTGTACCCAGCTATAGCTTTTGCAGAGATATGTTTGGTTAGGAAGAGCAACATCACCCTTGCCTCAGCATGTTCTCTGCAGACCACAAAATCCTAACCACATGGATTTATTTCCATCATTGACAAAAAACAGAATTAAAAGTTTGGGAAAAATAAAAAACCAACAAAAAATTAACAGAAATATTCTCATGATGCTTTCAGAATTTGTGGAGGACTTTTTAGTGTTTACTATTACTTACCTCACTCTGTACAGGGCCATAAAGTCCAGTAAACTCGTTCTTGATCAATGCTTTATATAGTTACTGATCTGCACTACAAAGTATAATTGGTAAAAGGTTTCCTAACAAAGAACACAATTTCTCTGACAACTGAACTATAAAATACTTCCATTTCTACTTAAAAAAAACTCTTCTATTTTGCCACCTTTGATATTTCAAGTAACAGAAAACTTTGATTTTTCCCTTGTTTCCTCACTGAAGCTGCAGAATGCAGAGCAACCACTCTCGTGCAGAAAGCCCAGAAGACAGGGAACGATTGCCACCAAGTGGGGAAATACAAAACTGCAGCGTGTGCCTCAAAAGGGTTGTTTTTCCCTGTGAGGCCCTGACAGAGAAACCTATTTTACATTTTAAACTTTTTTTTTTTTTAAATTCCAGCCTCAAAAAAAATCATCAGTAAGGGAACAAAGACAGTCTCTGCAAGAGGAAGAGAAAGGCCATCCTACTTGTCTTTTTTCCCTTTGCATAGTGGCACTCATGATATTGTATAAAATTACCTGCAATATAAACCAGCATTGAGTATTTCCTAATGCACCCCCAGTTGTAATAAAGCAGCCACCTCTGAATATCATGCCCATTTTTTAAAAGGTAGATTCTGATTTGTATAAAGAATGTTGTTTCTAGTTCTGTCGCTATTTTCTGTGACATTTGGTACCTCTTCCATCTTTGATGATTGCTCTGCTCACAGATACATTTTTTGACTATTTTTCTACTTACAGGTGCCTGCAACTGTTTTGTGAAAAGCATAATTAATAAAAGTTGGTGCTGTTGAATAGTTCAGAATATCATTGGGATATCCTAAAGCAGCTGAGAGTAACACTTTGGCACATCACCATGTGTTCATCTGGTCTGAGAGGCTGGAGAGCCTGGGCTCAAGTCTATGCTCCAAATCAGGCAGAAGCACAGGTTTTGAAAGTATTGCTTTCCACAACCCAGTGAGTCTCCTAGTACTCCTACTGTGCATCACCAGAATAAACAACAAATTCAAAGTGTTATTGATGTCAATATGAAAATTTATTGTCAGGAAAAACAAAACAAAACAAAACAAAACCCCAAATCCTGACATGTCTCATCTTAATGCTAATTTCATGGTTTAGGTACTATAGTTCATTGATGAGTGACTGTAAGTGACTATAATTGGCTGTCAATAGTACTAGCTAACTACTGCAGATAAGAACATTGGTTTTGTATGCCCATGTGTATGACAAGTATAACCAGACCATTGCAGACCTGCTTTTTAAACACTTCAAGTAATTAAAAGTTGAGCAGTGATGACTTAGTATCTCTGTATCTATTTGGGCATAACTTTCTCTGACTCACTCAGGCACTCATGAAAAATTTGAACTACGTAATTATTTCAGATCAGCACAATATACTTGAGAGCAATCAAAAAGCCTAGTGTACTGCAGTTGCCCAGACAGCTACTAGTTTTTGCTCAGCTTTGCACTTTAGTTCAAGAATCATACCCAAAGCATGGTGTCTGCAGACTAATGACAGCGACTCGTGTACCTCATGATACTCATTAAGACTCTCATTCAGTTTCTAAATTGGGATGTCATACCAATATGCCTTTTTATGACTCTGCAACATCAAAACCTGAAAGTATTCCTCTGCGTCAGTTTGCTTCTTGGGAGCTTGGCCCTGAATTTTATACAGGACTTTGACCTGCTAATCCAAAGCCCTTACAGCAATTTAGCACTTAATAATTTCTCATATATAACATTAAAAAACCCAAAAATTTAGGCAATCCAGCAGTACCTGTGGACTGTTATTCAGAACTGTTCAACTGAAACACTGTTTCACACTATTTGCCACTGAGGACATAAGGGAATATTCATAGGTCCATAAACTTCTAACAGGCACTGAACTAATCACCTGATACAGCACCTGTCAATCAAAGTGCCTGGAGGGTCTAAATCCTTGCAGATGCATCTGAAAAATGCAACTAGGTGTCTACAGACTGTTCTGCAGCTCACACTTATTGCCAAACCCCATAAAATAACTATTATTTTATACAGCACTATTTATAAAGCATGTAGAGTGATTAAATCAGGATAAAAGCCCTAAGGAATTAATGATATTTGAGAAGTATCTAAGGAAAACACTCCTAGAGTCTTTCAATTTTAAACGTGCACTTTTTGAGAGAAAAGTGAGTATTTCAGAGTTACTGGAGAAATAAAAGTAATTTCCAAATAAGTTGAGTTGAGGAAATGTGTTGTTCTTTTACTGTTCTTACGAGGTTTTAAGAGTACTTAACTCCCAACTAGGGTTAAAATTGCACTTGGTTTAGAAATTTCTGAAATGATCTGAAATGAAAACATCTCAGTCTGTATATTATTAAGGGAATATTAAGGAATATGTAAGAAAGATGTAAGAGGAATCAATTTTTAAGTCTGTTGGTAATCGCTTTCTTGTATTTTGCAAAATACAGCAAACAAATCAGCATGAAACACCTATTGTCTAACAGAAAGGCTGATATAAAGAGAGAGGGAAATGCTGATAATGTAAATTAATGAAATGATGACAAAATATCAAGTACCAGCTCTCTTCCTTCCACATTCAAAACTCTGTACTTGTGAAGAAATTCTCTGCCCACCATTTCCCAACTGGCACTGGCCAAATGCCCAGACTAAACCATATCAAATGAATTAGGGTAACCAAGATACAAATACGCTCAGTCAAAAAGATCTAACATGTGACTCTTTTATGTGATGTGCTTTTAATTAGCCATATTCCAATAAGTCTCAGTTTCAATTTTGTAAGCCTTAGAATTCATTTCACTTCGGTGAATTCTCCTCCTCCTCTGTAATTAACCATTTAACTGTGACTAATGAAAAAAGAAGCCAATTTGCATATTGATTTTATCAGCAGTGAAACTTAATCATTGCTTCTATTTAAACAGGCTGAGTATTGCTATGAAAAAAGTAAGTAATCAGTCCAGAGTTAGCTTTCATTTTCAGACTTCTATATTCTCATTTGAACACACATGCATACGAGTGACCACATTTCTTTTCATTATAAAAACTCCTTGCAATTATTCATATTTTTTTACTTTTACTTAATTTTAAAGCATTCAGAACTCATAATCACTGGAGCTAATGCTACACAAATATACAGTAATAGCAGTAACTCATCACACCATATTTAAGACTATGAAGTGCTACTATCATGATTGAGAAAAATGCTAAAATTTACCATGTTTTGTGGATCCATATACAGTCTAGATTTTGTAGTGTTTTTCCTTCTGAATTGTCCATCCACCAAATATATGTAAAAATAATTCCTATAACAATTATAAAAAATAGTGGGACATAGTATGAAAAGTATTTTATTTTATACAAACACATTTGTTACAATTATTTTGACCTATATTCCCCATGTTAGTATTCAGCAAGATCTTAGACAACATCTTAGGGACAGATATTGTAAAGAAGAAGCTATTTAAGGAGCAGGAGATCTGCAAATTCATAGAAAAATGTAATAAAAACCATTTTAAGATTTTACTACAGGAAGCAGAAGGGACTGAACATATGTTTAATCTTAGGATTGCTCTTTTCTTTTATAATATCGAGCAAGTTAGATAAAGATATATATAAAGGTGTGCTTTCATCCTACCCTATTCCAGAAATTTTGGATCATTTTCATCTATATTCCTCCCACGGAGGTGTGAGAGGGTTGAGATCACCCAAAACTAGCATTTTCTCAGCACTCAGAAGCTTGAGCCTTGCAGACACAGGCACAGGGCTGGGGTATATGTCTGCCTGCACGTAGGGATGTCTTGTGCTGAGGGCCCTAGTATGGAGAGGAATGTGCTGGTAGTGCACCAAAGCCAGGTCAGCACTCCTGGGTGGGACATCATGGCTGAGCGTGAATTGCATGAGGGCAATTCCCTGGAAGCCAGATGTAGTGATTTCTCCCAGTTCAAGAGATGAAATGTCCCAAGACAGTGAAATGGAAGGGCACTTGTCTATCAGTCATCCACAAACCAGTAAGTATCTCCGGGACCCTGTTTTCACACATATATAAAATGATACATAAACACCAAACTAAAAACCTTGCTCAGAAAAGCAGTACTTTTTTTCTCATTATGGAGATAATCATGCTGCTTTGCATTTTGTAGTGTGATTTTTCAGAATTGCATGGTCTGCTTTACAAATATTGGATTTTTCTGATATCATTTATCAGACTGCAAAATTTATGAATAAAAAGATACTCATTCCTCTACTGTCTTCAGTATTGTGAAACAGAAAAATGATTTTGTGAAAGCACATTAATGTCTGCTGGGTTTAGTTAAAAACATGTAGAAATAAAATAGAAGTCTTCCATTTTTCAGCTTTATTTTAATCATTTTTTCCCCTTTTGTATGTCCAAAGCGTCTCTCACACTAATGCATTTCAAAGGCGTTCAATTTTACATTCCTGTTTTAACTTTGAAAATGTCCTCACAATTTCCTGTTATTGGCAAATGTAAACTATTGATGTTAGATAAAACTAATTATGAAATGCCAGCATTGGCCAAAATCAAATGATTTTCAAGCAGTAGTCAAATGCTTTTCAACACTGTCTGTGTATTTTCCTGCCTTTTTTTTTTTTTTTCTTTTTGGGGGTTTTCTTGGTTTTGTTTTTTTGTTGTTGTTGTTTTGCTTTGGTTTTTTTTTTTTTTTGTGGTGTGGAAATCTGACAGAATAGTCTCTGTTTTTACTTTTAAAGTCCCATTCAGTACCTCATTAAAAATTACATAAGTGAGGAAGAATGAAGTGGTGGAAAGGCTGTATTGCATACAATTCAAGATCTATTGTTGAGTGCATGAAAGCATAAACACGTGTCTTGAGGAAAAACAATCCAGCACTCTCAAGAATGAGAGTCCACAGAGAAAAACAAATAAGCACCCTTTTACCAAAAAGGTTGTTTACATTGTTCCTATGTGATGGTGTATGAATAAATACTGTATTTATGACAGAAATTTCAGTATTGTATGGCCAAAAAGAGGACCAAAAATTAACTTCCTATCGTCGCATTTGGAACAGAAATTATTACAAATTGGAACGTGTCCCTGAAAGCCAAAGTTTTGCCACATAAAGCAAACTGAAGTATTTCCCAAACTCTGTTTTCCCTGGTAAGCCACTAAGTAGATAAAAATGCGTGGCAATGTCACCTGAAAATATACCATTCCTATTCCAATCACAAACATAAAAGGCAAGCTGAAGAAAATCGGGCGTTTAACCAAATCTTTGCTCTTTCTTCAGCACTAAACTCTGATAGTTGCAGATGGTGCCTCAGCTCCCGGCGGCCAAGCTGACCCGGCAGACCCGCCAGCACAGCTCCCAGCGGGCAAGGCGATGCTGCGAGCCACCCAAGCACCGAGGATGTAACTCTGCGCGCTCCGTGCCTGGGCGCCGCCGAGCTCTGTCAGCCCGCCCCGCCCCGCCCCGCCCCGCCCCGCCCCNGTGGGTGCCTGCGGTTGGTAGCGCCGTGTCGTGCCGTGTCGTCACGTGCCGTGTCGTGCCGTGTCGTGCCGTGCCGTGCCGTGTCGCGTCGCGCCGCGCCGTGCCGTGCCGCGCCGTGCCGTGCCGTGCCGTGTCTCGCCGTGTCTCGTCTCGTCTCCCCGAGCCCCCCCGCGGCAGTCCCGCAGCGAGCCGCCGCGGCAGGGAGCGGCCGCCCTTCCCGAGGGGCCGTGCCCGTGACGGGGGATGTCGCTGCGCACCCGCCCGGCGTTGCCCTCCGGCCACTTCCCCGCGGGAGGCCGCGAACTGTGGGGAGGGGAGAGCGGCCGGAGGAGGGGAGCACGCGTCCCTCCTCATCGTCTCTCGGGGTGTTTCCATGTCCGACGGTGCTGGTGAGGCTCGCTGCGGCGGCTCGGCAGTAACCTGCCAGAGCTTTGCAGCTTGAGCCTCTTGGCGGCTGCGGCGCTCGATACCCCACGTCTGTTTCTGCCTCTGCCCTGGGCACGCTCCGGGAGAGCTGCCACTCAGCACGGTAAGGTAACCTCGCCTTTAAAATCCTACTTTCATTTCGCTTTCTTGTGACTTCTAGAACCTAAACTCCAGGCTGCAATTTTCCTCCTTTGAACGAAATCTTTACAAGTGCTGTTTCTATTTCTGTTGAAGGATTCGTGTCCTTTGCTTGAAGTCTGTCACCTGCCAGTAGGATGGTTCACTTCTGTATCAAACCTTCTATGTCGTTTCTTTGATTCACAACTACACTTCTGCTGTCAGATCTCTCTACAAATGTGTGACTCTTCCAGCTCTTGACTACTTTCATCTTGCTCTGGAGACTGAAACCTTAAGAAAACTCCTTTTCCTACTCCCTGCCACCTTCTCCTTTGCCAATGCATAAACATGTTATCTCAGTTGTGTTTTTACAAAATCTTTGTCACGGTCCTTTACTCCTATCTTTACTTTTGTCCCAAAGGGGTAACATTGTTCTGCCTGTCCTTACACCTTGTATTGTTTCCATTCTCTGGTAGCACAACCAGTGACTTTTCAAATGCATCTAGATTTTTGTCACTGCTTAAAACCTTAGTGAAGTTTTTGGCATATATCTTGATTTGAATACATCTCGGTACTTCTCTGAGAAAAATATTTATATTCTTATTAGCAAGATGACTTCACATTTTGAGGAACTGTACTTTTCAATGGTTGATGCTATTGGCACTGTGATATATAATGATACTGTAAAGAATTTAAACAGTGTTTTTCTAATATAAAACCATTTTGATTGATTTCTTATTTTTCTGATAGTTTAAAATATGTTTTCTCACTCTAATGTGATTACAATTTTGTGATAACAAACTGGCACATAAAATCAGTAAATTTTGTTTCTATATTATTGTCTGGTTTTTAGGGCTTCAAATTATTTCTGGTTTTAATTATTAGCATTTTACAAAGAGAATAGTTACCATAAATGTTATGTGAATTATTGTGTGTTCTGAAGATAGTTAATTGTCTAATTGTGATATGATTTATTTTAAAAAGAATGTCACCGGAGACAGGCCACATTCTGAAAATGGTAGGAAAGAGAAAATAAGATGGACAGTGGGTGAACTGGTTTGAATCACAGAATGGTAGGATTTGAAAAGGACCTCTAAAGATCATCTAGTCCAACCTCCTGGCTAAAGCAAGGACAACTAGATGAAGTCACACCGGAACCTGTCCAGGCAGGTTTGGAAAACCTCCAGGGAAGGAGACTCCTCACCCTCCCTGGGCAGCCTGTGCCAGTGCTCTGTCACAGTAAAGAAGTTTTTCCTTATGTTAAAACAGAACATTTTGTGTTCCAGTTTTTGTCCATTAGCCCTAGTCCTATCAGTGGACACTACAGAAAACAGTGTTGCCCCATCCCTTTGACATACAACTTTCAAGTACTTGTAAGTATTTAATTAGGTCCCCCCTCAGTCTCCTTCAGGCAGAACAGCCCCAGTTCCCACAGCCTTTCCTTATAAGGAAGATGCTCCAGTCCCTTGATCATCTTGGAGACCCTGTGCTGGACTCTCTCCAGCAGTTCCCTGTTGCTCTTGAGCTGAGAAGCCCAGAACTGGAGACAGGACTCCAGATGAGGCCTCACCAGGGCAGAGTAGAGGGGGAGCAGAACCTCCATCAGCTTTCTTGGCCAATGCCTTTGGCCTTCTTGGCCATAAGGGCACATTGCTGGCTCATGTTTAGTTTATTATCAACCACGACTCCCAAGTCTCTCTCTGCAGAGCTGCTCTCCAGCACATGACTAGTTCCTATTTACTGGAATTGAAATTAATTTTCTGTGTTCTTTCTTTGCTGATTTACATTTTTGTTATTTTCTCTATCGATTCTGCTTTGGGGGTTGTGTCCTGAATCTGCCTGCTCTTCTCTTCACTTCCTTATCATGCCCATTCCCCAAATTATCACTGTTTTCTGCTGTAATTGTACCCAACCAGCCTACTTTCCTCTGGCTGTGCTGCTTGGATTTCTGTAGGCTACTCTAAAGGCAGCCTGCAGCTCATTTCTCTTTTGCTGCAGGTCTCAAACAACAGGTATAAGGAGGAGCAGTGCCAGGTTAGTCAACGTATTTAAAAGATGGAGTGACAAGACTATCAAAACTATCCCATGCACTGCGTAGGATGTACAAGAGTAAACATTTATTTTCTAATGCACAGATTTTCTTGATTGGTTGCCCATGTCAGTCTTTGGACCTGGTGATTTTAACTCTGGATATTTTGCCATATAGAAATGAAAATTATTTTATGTTTTTAATCTTTTTCTGTTCCAGGAAGCAATGTTCTAAGAATGTCATCAAGCATCCAAATAAAACCAAAGACGGCAATACAAAAAAGCAAGACATCGTCTCCTTTGCCGTGTTCTTCAGAACCTGCAATTAAACCACTGCCAAAGCCTAGTGACAAGCTGAATCCTAAAACTTTTGATCCAGTATGTATATTTGGTGGGGTTTCTGTTTATTTGTTTAAAATAGATCTGTTATTGGAAGAGATTTCTTTGCTTTCTGGTCCTTTTTTATACATTTAAAGAAAACTTTGGTCATTAATCACTCATTCCCTAATTTTGAAGCTCAAATGCCTGAAGCATAACATGTTTGTTTCTTTTTTTTTAGAAAGGAAATTTGGTACAATTGTGGCTTGAATGGTAAACTTTTTATATTCCATGTACTTTTGCCTTAAAAAGAGATGTAAAGCTAATGGTTAGAAAGGATTGGGTTTTTTTTATATGTACTTCTAAATTTTGGCACACACTGCTTTAGGGGAGCTGATCTCAGTTATGCAATGAAACCAAGAATCAGGAACATCTTGAAGATTGTCAAGACCTCATTGCTAATGAACATTACATGCAACTTCTAAGTGCTGTGAATATGTAAGATTTTGGCAATAATTTGGGGTTTCAGAAGAAGACTGATGAAAGGAGTTGTTTATTTCATAGAAGTCCTGTGCCTGGAGAACTAGCTTTGAGTGGGTGAATTATATCTCACCACTATATCAGCCAAACAATTTGTAGCATTACAAGCTCTTTGGAAAACAAACTTTGGTGAGGTACTAGTTTGCCATAAACAGAGGCTGAATACTTTCATGTGGCCATTTTTTGTCTTGAAGCCTTTTTTTCGAGTAGTTCAATGTCTTAATTAAGCCAAGAATTTGTCAAATTGTGCACACAATTTTAACAAAGTTTATGTAGGTTCAGACGTTCAAGGGATAAGAAGAATTCATGATGTCTCCTGCTGTATGCTTTGTGATAAGACCTTTGATCTGGGAAGTAGCCTTGAATGATCATGTTAATAAGTTACATCACATTTCATATGCATTAGAAGGATGTGTATGATAAAAACCAACTTTGTGCAATCTTCCCTCCCATAAAGCTCCTAGTCTTTCTCCAGTGCGTTCTTCTTAGATTCTTACCCAGTATGAACCTCCTCACCGGTTTCCAGTACTCTCATGCCATCTTGCCCAACATTTGATATTTGTCTCACATCTTGCCATCTCATACTTTTGTCAAGATGGAGCTGGAGTAAATCTGCCATATGTATGTTGCCAATATAACAACAAGAGCATCAGTAAAGTGACAGTTCTATAATCTCTTAAGGAGAGAACCTATAAGACTTTAGTGTTAAGATATGCAAGATAAAATAGAAAAATAAGGGTATTCCATCAGGAAAGCACTGATTCTATGTTATTTATTCATTTTCATAACTTCCTAGACAGGCAATTCTGAAAAGCAATTTTCTGATAAATGTACCAGAGGTATGTTTTCCACCTTACAGCTGCAATTCTTTAAGCTTTAGAATCATATGCTTAAGTTCATTATTTTGGTAAACTACAGTTTTAACATTTTCGTAATACTTATCAAAAGTTACTGTTACGTATAAACAAATGCCTTTTTTTTCTCTGTCTTCACAGTTTGGTCATTCTCGAGCACCTTCTGCATTCACTGCTGTATATGCTAAAGGTGGCATTCCATGCAGGTGTGTCAGTTTTATCTAGTTTTCTTACTAAATATATAATGGTTTGGTAAAATTATACAGATTACAGTACATGTCTTTGTGTTTGATCTTTAAGGCTGTTTGATTCCATTTATTTCTGAAAGGATTTTTGGCACTTAGCACTTTTCAAAGCAGAAAGCAATTTTCCTTCTCTGTGGAATTCCCTAATTTTGACTCTTTTTTATTTTCTGTCTTATTACCAAAGTTGCATTTTTAAATAGCTAGGTATTTACTAGATTTAGTTTGCTAAATCTCTTTCATGAAAGCAGTTGATTCTTTCAAGTGATGGTGTCTATTCTCTCTGATAACAAACATTAATGCCATTCCTGTAAGTAGACATCTATCTGAAGTAAGTAGTATAACAACATTTTTTTATATGTTCCAATTCTGTAGTCAGTTATATCAGATATTAAAAAAAAACTAGTTTCAAGTAATAGTTTGTGGTATTTTAAGTTACTTTTTCTATTACATATTTGCCTAGAAAATAAGCACTTTAGTGTCATGTCAAGTAGATGTAGAATTACTCAACAAAAATGTATGTAATCATTAATACATGTATGTACATTTGTAAAATAATATCTGTAAAAAAAAATCTGTGTCTTAGAAGTAATTGGTAAATTCCAATATGATTTTCTTTCTGTTTCAACTGATTTCCTTTGAGGAAATAGTTTCTTGATATTTATCAAAATAAGTGATAAATAACTGCAAAGAGACCATATTACATGTCAGTATGAGAGACGTTTATACCTCTTATAACTCTTATATTCTGATTTCTATGTGTTTGAGAGGAGAATTTTGAAAACTGGCATATTTGGGAACGGTAGTACTTGCACTATTAAATACCATTATACATTTCAATAAGTACTGAAAATACTTAGTATTCACTAACTATTGACCATGTATTTAAAATGTACATATACCCTTATAGTAATATTGCAAACCAGTCGATGAGGTATTGCAAGTGAATAGTGTTAGCAATAAATTCTGTATTACTATATGTTAATTTGTAAAATCTTTATTCTTTATGTAGGTTAGTGCATGGCTCAGTAAAGCACAGGCTGCAATGGGAATGCCTTCCTGAAAATGTTCCCTTTGATCCTCTTCTCATAACCTTGGCAGAGGTAAACTCAATTTTCTGGCAAAGATACAGATCTCCCAATTGCAACTAGCATTTTGTAACAAGCTACAAGCTAGCTTAGACTCATCTACTAGGGAAATATGAAAAAAAAACCATTAGTGAGGATCTTGTATGAATGAAGATGGTCAAGAACATTGACATTTGTAGCTCTTTAGAGCATTCTGGGAGAGCTAGGTAGAGCTATTTAATCTTCAAGACAGTGGCCTGAGACTACATCTCAGATTCCCACCTGTTGAATGAAATACTTTGAAATACAATGAAATGAAATATTTAGAAATACAATTTGTGGCTTTGCAGGTTCTTTTGTAAACAAAATTGGTTTGATTCTTTTTTGTATATGAAGCCTACCTATTAAAGTAAGAGTGCTTTCCTCAATAAATTGAGCTAAAATACTGAAAATAGGATCCTGAAAATAAGTGAAATACCATACATTATGTTGAGGCTTCTGTTTTCTCTGCAGCATTTGTGACATTTATTAATAAATATGTTTCAGGAGTCTAAATAAGTGTGGTTAGGTAGAATAAACTGCATACATAGAGCTGTCTTTTTTGAGGTTTTTATTTAAGATTAAACAAAACTGTCAATTCCTAACATAGAGCTCTTGTTATGGAAAGAAGAAAGACTTCAGCTCTAAAGCTTTGAATATTTTAGTTCTGCCAGTCATATCTTCACTAGAAGTGCATATTTGTACCATCTACAAATTTTTCTGTTGCAGAGGAGTGTATGTGGTGGGTGTTGATTTTCCTTTCATACTTCACACGTTTTTTTTTGTTTGGTTTTTATCTTCAGGGTATGAAAACCATTTACTAATATAGCCCATTCTTACTCATGGTCTTGTTGAAAAATTACCTTGCGTAGTTAGATTAAAGTTAATGAAATACAAATAGTGATTGAATTAACAGTATTCGTAATGTGAGTTTTAATATTCAGTGTTCCAAAAAACAATGAAGTATTCTGTGAGCAGAGTTGTACTCAATGGCTCCACATGGTGGAGTTAGTGTATTTTCTGTTTTGAACTCATGTAAGAAAACATAAAAAATATCTTGCTGCTATGTGGAACTTTTAAAATGTGGTTTTGTTTAAAAGAAGGCTCACTGTTAAGCAGAGATGTTTTACATTTGCCACAGGGTCTAAGAGAGACAAAACATCCCTATACATTTGTTTCAAAGGAGGGTTTTAAAGAATTACTTATGGTTGAAGGTGCTACTGAAAAAGCAATTCCCTTATTGACTCGTCTAGTTCCAGTATTAAAGGCAGCATTGGTATGTCATACTTCTTATGCAGACATTTTAATGACTGATTTTTTTTTTCTTGTGTTTCTAAGGACTACATGGAAAATATTTGTGTGATAAAGCTATTATGTGGTCTTTTGGTTTGGGATTTAGGGGGTGGGAATAATTTCTTTGTCTCGTGTTTACCCTGTCTTGGTTTTATTAGCTAAGTATATCTTTAACTGTAAATGCAGGTGGGCATCATGTGGTATAGCTGTATGACAGTAGCTATGGGCAAATTCTGTGGAAGTGTTCTAAAGATCTGAATATGATCAGAAATAAATATGTATTGCTGTTGTGTTTACATATACATAATAACACACACACACACAAAAAGACATAAAAGGGAGATGTGGGACTACTCATCTGTTACACTTAAAAATTCAAAACATTCTACAGCTTTAAACCAGAATATGTCAATGAAGCAAAGAGAAGAATACAATTAAGATCTTAGAGGTTATATACTTAATTCAAAAAAGATTTTAAAATTTCCTACTCCTTCAGAAAATCAAGTGAGATAAAAATACTGGCCTGGAAGATGATATCTTTTTGGATCTTTTTCATACCTTTCACAGCCCTTTTTTGATTCAGGTATCTGCTGTCTTTTAACTCAGCTGTGTTTCAGTTCTGGTAATTAGAGATGGCTGAAATATTGAAAATTCTTTGTGATCTCAGATCAGAAGTGTAACAGAAGATCAGAACTGTGTGTTATTGGTATCTTTGGTTTAGATTGAAAGACAAAATTAGAAAAACAATTCTTGTCTGTTCTTCCAGTTACTGCTCTTCATCTGATAATTTTTGCTGTTGCACTGTTTTCATACAAAATCTTGTTAAACCTTCTACTACACAGTCAATGACTTCTAGTTAAAAAAGAAACCACGTTCAGGGCCCAAATGTCAGAGTGGAAAAATAACTGTAAATAAAGGTCAGTATTAATACAAGAACAAAATAAATCATTATGAATCAATTTCTTCACTACAGGAAGAGCGAGATAACTAAACCATTAGAGAACTCAGGTATAGAAGAACCTTGCCATGGGAGTAATAAAGATGACAAAGCAGTCTAGAAGTAGATAAGAGCTTGGTAATTGGCGACAAGTGACACAGCTGTACTTGGCAGGGACTAAATTAATTGAGCCAGAAATTCGTTGATTCCTGTGTTTCTCCAACAAAGACAATTATTGTTATGAATTACATAGAAATTACTCTGAATTCATTACATTTGTAACTAAAATGTTGTCTCCCTACTTCAACATATCTACTTTTGAAGGATTCTTTTAATATGCTATGAAGCACTGACATTTTTGGTGTAGTAAACTGTTCTGCCTGCTGAATTGTTTGTTTCATCAGTAATAAATTGTTAGTTTCCTTGTCTCAGAAGAAACGCAACGGTTTCACTGTCATTTGCCAATACTTTTTTTCTACTTTTAAAAATAGACTTCTGTTTTTAAATGTTGCCTCTAGATACTAATATTCAGTCATATTGTATTTCTAAACTTGTAACATAACAGTTAACAGCTGCACAGTAGTTTCAATTTTTAACAATGCTATATACAATCATAATGCAGAGATTGGAGTTTTGGAGAACTTGTGCATTTGTTTGTATGTTATTGACAGAATTTTGTTTTGTCCCTTCCTGAAGGCCCATTCGGATGATGAAGTATTTAAAAGGGGATTGGATGCTTTAGTTCAACTGAGTGCCGTTGTTGGCCCATCTCTTAATGATCATCTTAAACACCTACTCACAAATGTAAGCTTTTAATGTGGTAATAAAAAAAATCTGTATTTTTATGGTACTTTTGTTGAGATGTTTACTGTAATATATGCACAGATACAGCAGAGAACTCAGCAGTTCCATGAAAAGCATTACTTGATATATTTCTCTGTGTACGTCCATCATTCTCTGATAGTATGGTGACATATAAAGTTCTAGTAAGGTCCCAAAATTGTTGTTAATGTAAGTTGGAGAATAATGGAAGTGTTATCTCTGCTATTTAAAAAAGATTCAGCTTCAAGCCTGAGGGGAAATAGATGCTATATTTGAAAGGAAAGTTTATTGCAAAATGAACTTTCCATTTTAGCGTGAATGTTTCTAAAAATCTGTGCAAGTTGCAATAAATTAACATAAGGAATTATCACAACTTCTGTCAGGTAGGAATTCTGCAGAAGGAAGTTTTGATAAATAAACTTAGAGCAGGATTTTGGAAAGTGATTTTATGCTGAGTCCTTCTGTAGACCAAGAACTTTCTCTTTCAGACAGTCTTTTCATGGATTTGTTTAACCTGCTTCCAAAGTGCACTTTTACAGTAAAATAAAAAGACCTTTTAGACATCCAATCTCAGTATTTTTTTGAGAGTATTCCTACTAAAATAAACAGGAGGAAACGGCCTCAAGTTGCACCAGGAGAAGTTCAGCTGGATATAAGGAGGCATTTCTTTACTGAAAGGCTTGTCAGGCATTGGAATGGGCTGCCCAGGGAGGTGGTGGAGAAACTGTCTCGGGAGGTGTTTAAGAGACAGTTGGATGTTGCACTTAGGGGAATGGTCTAGTGGTCGATAGGGCTGGGACAAAGGCTGGACTCAGTGATCTTAAAGGTCTCTTCCAGTTGAAATGATTCTATGGTTCTATGAAAGTCTTTTCAACTTTAATTTTCCAAAGATAAAATGAAATAAAGTAATAGAATTCCATTTGTCTCTCTGCATATATTGTAGTATATTGTGCAACAATGCTTTCAATTTTTCTTTTCCAATAGCTTTCAAGGAGATTAATGGACAAGAACTTTAGAGAAAAAATTACTGTCACATTACAAAAGTTGGAGCAGTATGGTGGAAAGGTATGTTGATCAGATGATCCTTCTGTAATCTGCATGTTTGAACGCAACTGTGCAACAATTTCCATCTCTGGCTTTCAGATTAAGAGCGCCATTCCAATAACTGATTTTTTTTTTACATGTCATAAGTATTCATATTGCATAAAACACAGAATTTTTCAGTGTCAACTGAGTTGTGTTCCAGTCCATGGTAAAATAGTTGGGTTTTGTTTGTTTAACATATTGTGGTAAATAGAAATGATAATCTACTCTGCATAATCCATCTTCTGCCAGCTAAGTTTTGTGGTCTCACATTTTTTTCTCTCCTACTTTTCATTTGAATTCTCCATTATTTGAATCTCTGAGCAGGAAGTACAGGAATATGTCTCAGTAAACTATTCCATACCTACGTAAGAAGCTGCATGGCTAGACTGTTACAGTATAGCACACCAAGCCCCATTCAGGAGAACACCTTCTGGAAGCAAGTGTAGATCCTGCTTCTGCACCTGCTTCTGCAGGGGGGTTGGACTTGATGATCTCTAGAGGTCTCTTCCAACCCTACCATTCTATGATTCTATGATCCCTACCCATGATATTTGCTTTGAACTATTTATGGTCCTCGGTGGGAAGCTCATGCAGACTTAGTGGTTAAATTATATACTTACTTTTCTTTTTTAAAATTTCTCTAGAGTCTAAATTTTTTTCTGGGGTTTGAACTAGTGTGACAAATGGGTCACGTGTGTCACGTTAAGATCCAGGCTGCCTAATGCAAGTTGGACATTGCAACACTTAAAAGTTAGACACCTGTGCTGACTACAGCATGTACCTTCCTGTACAGACCATAGAGTAAGCTACATACTTATGAAAAGTGATCCAAGAATTTACCAAATGTCAACTAGTAAATCGCTTTGGGCCCCTCTTCAGGAGTGCTGACACCTTACTCAGGCTGAATATTTGTCTTGCTTGAATATGGCGGTGGTGCAAGCTTCATGTTCTTTTTAGTGAGCCTAAATACTTTTTACTCTGCTAAAAGATACTTTTTGCTATTATTGATGGTGCCTGCCCATTCCAACTAATAGCTTACTGTTTAGGTCACTTAATGAGAAAATCAGATACTCACATGCCAGCCCAGCCTGGTTAACCCAGAGGTTAGATCTGCAATTACTATAAATAATTTTTAAAAAGCTTTAAATAAGTGATGACAGGGTATTCTTCTCCTGGACATTCTGTTACCATTTTCTGTTGTACTGCACAATGTGCAGAAAGGAAGAGAGAAGAAAAAGTTAGAGGTTTTCTCTTCTAAATGAATATCCAAGCCAATACCCTCTCACTTTGCTTTCTTGACCTTATGAACACCTTGCATGTATTATATAAAATGACCATGCAGAAAGAATAGGAATAAACTAAAAGTAGGGACCATGAATATAAGTCTAATAATTCTGAGCTTCTATGCCTCAATCATTGGGCACCCAAATAATCAGAAGACACCACTTCATTTTATCTGTGTGTGTGTGTGCGCTCATATTAATTTGAGGGCAGTAGCAGTATTCATATTACAGACATGAAAAGCATCATGGCAAATAATGCAGCATGAGATGTTTTTATTTATATGTAGTGACACAAAAAAAGGAAAATTATGTCTCATCTTCATGTTCTGAAAATTTAGGTCTACAAAATGTAACTAATCCAGTGAATCATTAGCTTCTAAGTCTTCTATTTGTCTCATGATTTCTTGTAGTCTTACCGTTTCTGTGAGTAGGTCTGTGTTCCTTCAAAAATACTGTAACAAGAAAAAGCAGAAAATTGGAAACCATTTCCTAAATTAGAATTGCAAGCACTATTATATAATCCACTGATTATCAATTAGTTGATATTCGTTAGTTGATATTAATTGAATTAGTTATCAATCCTGGGATGCATCAAGAAGAGCGTGGCCAACAAGTCAAGGGAGGTTCTTCTCCCCCTCTACTCTGCCCTGGTGAGACCTCATCTGGAGCACTGTGTCCATTTCTGGGCTCCTCAGCTCAAGAGGGACAGAGAACTTCTGGAGCACAGGGCCACCAAGATAATCAGGCGACTGGAACATCTTTCACACAAGGAAAGGCTGGGGGAACTGGGGCTGTTTAGTCTAGAAAAGAGGAGACTGAGGGGGGATCTTGTTAACATTTACAAATATCTAAATGGTGGGTGTCAGGAGGTTGGAGCATCCCTTCTGTTGTAGCTAGCAACAGGACAAGGAGTGATGGGATGATGCTGCAACACAAAAAGTTCCTCTTAAATATAAGAAAAAAAATATTTTACTGTAATGATGATGGAGCCCTGGCACAGACTGGTCAGATGGGTTGTGGAGTCTCCTTCCTTGGAGGTCTTCAAGACACGCCCGGACACGTTCCTATGTGACCTGATCTAGGTGAACCTGCTTCTGCAGGTTGGGTTGGACTAGATGATCTCTAAAGTTCCCTTCCAACCCTACCATTCTATGATTCTATGATCAATTTTCCATTCTAAAGGAGTTATAATGTGTATATATAGTTCTTTTATTGAAATGCCTAGTTTTAGGTATGAATTTCTCTTGGATATCTTTTCTCTCGGGTGTTTACTCTGCAGCATTATTCATCACAATGATCCAAGTTGTTCAGCTCAATATTTTCAGCCCTTTTGACAGCAATTTTCTCATCAAATATTAACTTTCTAGTTTTCTTTTGTTTGATAATAACAATAGTGAAGTAAAATTTGTGAATTCCATAATTTACAGAGACTGTATTAATAATCTCATAGGTAGTGCTAATACCCTTTATTTTGTTTAATTTTTTTTATTTTCATCAACAGGCAACTGTGGCTATCATCAAATCTAAAATTCCAACCTATTGTTCTATCTCTTCCTGAACAAGAAAAGTGTAGTGATCTGTGCTGTAAGCTGCAGTCTGGAAAGAAATTGCCTATGAACATCGACACTTACTTGGGGTATTATATGTTCTCTTGATTTAATCACAATTCTCAGTATGATGGAGAGTAGAGAAAGTCCTATTAGTTTGTGAATATGTGCTTATGGAAGACTATTTGAAAGAATTCTGTGTTGTCTGCCATTTGGGTATGCGTTGTGCTTACAATGACATTGACTGGCTATTATTTCTGAAGCAGAGTAAATATTGATTCTTATTTTGTTTTAAATTACAATTTCCTTGAATATACCTGCAGTACTTAATGTATTTTATACATTTGTGCATTGCAAAAGCATTTGGCTCTAATTACTTAAATAGTAACTAACTTGATGTTGAATTACATATATATACTCACTTTCAAAACATAGAACTTACTTGTCTTGTGCCACAGGCACAGACAGATGCAGTTTGTGTTCGTCCAGACTTACCAGGTTATATGTAGAACTATGAGAACTCATCTAGACTTCTCAAGAGTCAGCTTTTAAAGGTATGAAGCCAAACTCACTGACCAGGTAGCATATGATGCAAACTTGATGATATGAACTTAACTCTGTGCATTCTCAGCACATTGTTTTGAGAAGCTGGAGAGGCTCTAGAGAATACAGTGCAGAGACATCAGCTTGTTCTGTAGAGCCAGAGCCTAGGTTTTGCTAAACTACTGAGTTCCAGTTAGTTTTGGGCCTACTGAATGGGAGATGATAGACGTAGGAGGCAACTTGTGAGGTTTTTACACCACATTCCCTCTGCACTGAGTTCTGTAATGCCACAGATATGCTTGGGACTAGTTTCTAAATTTAGCTCAGACCAACTAATAAACTTCTGAACATGAAAAATCTATGAGTTAAAGATAATAAAAAACTGCAGAAGCCAGCTTTCCTGACTCTCAAGCCTTGTAGGGTGCAGTTAGTCAATGTATTTGAGCTTGATTGCAATATAACTCCTAACAGCTCTTGTAATAAATACTGTTGAGGGTGAATGTTGTTATGGTTATTTAAATTACTCTGTAAGGGAGAGCTCACTGAAGTAACAAAATTTGCAATAGATCTTTTTCCCCTGAGAAAAATTCGGTTCCAGAATTGTTGTTGGAAGTTGTTGGAAGGTTTGGGGTATTTTTTTTGTCATCAGAAGATGCTGTTGCATAGGGCACGAAAAGAGTCTGTCATCTGAAAGCAATTTCAGAACTTTTTGAAAATTACAGCTGGTTGTATTAAATTAAAATTTGTTCAGGACTGTGCAATGATCTCTGCTGAGCTCAGAGCTGTACAAGTCAAGCTCTATGTATTTAAGCCTTTTTTTAAAAGATAATCTTGTTAGCAAAAAAGGTTTAATTTAAAAAAATATGTGTTTAATGACTCAAAAATAGATCATGCTGCTTCTTTTTCTTCATGTTTACTTTATTATTTTTTTTACAAAATGTGCACATTAAGTTTACACAAACACACTACAGCAGATTTCAGGTGTACATGTATTGTACTACTCATCCTACACTGGTGATAGCAGAGCAGCCTTAAACATGCCTCTAACATCCCATCTCTACACCAGAATAGATACCTGATTTGTTTTTGCAAAAGAATTCTTGCAACATTCCTTCTACTTCATTAATCCCCTCTCATGTTTTCTGCAGCAATGTTGCAATGAAGATTGGCCTATCTCTGATAGCATTTCACCTATTTTGAAGTACTGGCATAAACTCTGTGGACAATATGTCTTTAAAATTACATGGATAGCAGGGGCAATATTGTATTTTAGGTATATACTTCTTTAGAAAAATCCACCTAGGTTCAGAATTAAGATCATTCCCATCTCAATAAAAAAATGTTCCTAAAAAAAAGTAATGTGTTTATCACATATAGATGACATTACAGAGCTGAAGTTTCCAATTTTTTCATGATTCTGTCTCATAAGTAAAGGTACTACAAAAAGCAGAAACAGATGTTAGCTTGTCTAGCAGCCATTAGTAGGTGTTACTGCATAGTGGGAGTCAGCAAACTGAGGTGGGATGGAAGCTTCAAAGGAAGTTCATGCCTTTTTCTTCATTAAAGGGAGAAAGACACATACTTGTGAAAACAGTGTTAGGATCCAGTTAAGTTGCTTCATGAAAACCTGAAAGTCGGGTGATCCATAATTTTAAGCAAAGAACTTTGCAGACACGTCCAAGAAGAATTAGAAATATGGTAGGGACTGTCCAGGAGTGGAACTCTTGATATTCGTGTCATGATAAATAAATTAAATGTAGATTTCCTAGGTAAGAGTGATTTATAGGAGCTTACTTATATTGCTTAGGGTGGAAATCTACCTATAAGCATTTTTTGTTATTGTTGTTCTATAGCAGTTCTTCCTCTCAAGTTATCTGTCTTGTTAGGTTTGGGGGTTTTTTGAAGAAAAAAGCAAGTCAAAGGTGGAAGGCAATTGCAGCAAGATGTGCTTTGCAGATTGATTATAGCATTTTAAAATATTCAAAAAGTGATGGCTACATCATACAAATGTGAAAAGAAAATACATGGTAATGCCTCTGTATAAATTAGAAGTTAAGACTTAAGAATAAAACACCTGGAGCTTAATTCAGTACAAAGAAGTAGCAAAACTAAGAGTATTTATTTAACCTCCTTGTGATAGAATCTATTTTGTCTAGGGGTTGGAATGATAAGCTGTGTAATGTTGGGTCATATTTAGTTTGGGTTTGGAGCAAAAACCTGACTTTTCAGAATGATCTTGTTAACTAAGAAGTTGCTGTTCTGATGCTAAATTGTATAATTTAGAAACTTTTTTGTTGTTGTTATTGGGAAAAGTGTGTAATAAAAATTTTATTTGCATAATACAAGTCTCAGTGTAAAGCTGAGTAATTTTATTTATGGTAAAGTGGGAAATCCATCTGTTAGATAATGTTGCAGAATAGCTCGTATTTGTCCGTTAGTTGTAGACCTAATGTCTTCGTTAAATCACATTTTCAAAGAGCTGCATGGATCGCATTATATTCTCATCCTGTAAAAAAGACAATAAAAACCAAAAGTCATGCACCATTACAAATGTAGCTGGCCAGTATCTGTAGTGAAATTGTGTAGAACTAACTGAATATTAGTTAATGACAGCATTATTTTTTAGCTTGTTTGGAGAAATGTTGGTAGAAAAAGGCTGTTAATGGATCTATACTTAAACAGGTGTCTGTATTTATAAAGTACAGAAACACTAGTCTGTTGAGAGTACAATAGCACATTAAGAAAATTGAATCTGCACTATTTTGGATGTTTTAAGTTTATATCCAGTATAACAAAATACATATAGACACTAAATAGTCATTGTATGGGGAGTGTGAATCCATATATGAAATTGCTGTTCCTGTGTACCGTACACACAGGAGCCCTTCTGCGGTTCTAGGCTGTCCTATTGCATAGCTAGAAATGGCTCCAAAATAGATTTAAGTGTGGATCTTTGTATGAACTGAAGAGGCAGGCAGTTCCACAAATATCATTGCAACACACTTTGGCTCCTCAGCTCAGATTTTCCACAGTGTGTTCACACTGAAAGGTGACTGATTTCCAGTGCTACTTCTGCTTTCTGTTTGCTTTCCATTAGGTAGGTATAAAACCTTAGGCTTCCAGTTCTGCATAATGCTTACTGATGCATCACTGTGCTACAGTTTTTGTCAGTAAATAACTCTCAGCACAGTAGTTAGGAAATTTTTAAACCTTTTTTGGAAGATTTACTTTTCAGCATATAAAAGAAAAAATCTACTTGTAGTAGCCCAAATTTTGTGACACTTCTGAATCCACAGTTGATTGCACAATCAAATAAATGATGCAATACAAGAGTACATTTCGTGCCTATTTATTATTGCTGGTCTCCACCAGCAAAATGGTAAGAACCATATTTTTTTTATCTAAATGTACACCCTTTAGTACTTGAGAGATACTTGAGAGATCTCAAGTACTTGAGTACTTGAGATGAGGTACTAAATAAAAAGACTGAATTTGATAGAATACTTTAGGAAGTGTCATGGAAGAGGTACATAAAATCCCCACTTCTTAGAAAGGTTGTCTCCTAGTATCCTCCACTGCTGATAGGTATTTAGGCTTTCTGTGCCCTAATGTTCCAATAACACAAGTTCGGTACCAATTTCCAGATAGTTTATTCACTGTTCAGTCTAGTGAGCAATTTGCTTTGTTGAAAAAGAATCAGTAATTTTCTTTATGTTATAAAACATGCACAATGGGGCTTTTCATCTTTGATTCCGTATGTCATCTCAAGTGATGTTGCTCCAAGAAGTGACACTGCTCACTTGTACTGATAAACTAACTTATGAAAGTAATAATATGTAATTTCAAGAAAATATGTAATGTAGGTTAATGCTTTAAAGGTTTATATAGGAAATGTATTACCTCAGATTACTGGAAATTAGAATAAATAGACTTTTCCTACTGCAGTGTTTTGAAATGTCAGTATACTATTGAAGATCACTGATTAACATAAGGTTAAAGTTTGGTTTAAATGGAATCAGTTGCCATTTAATTATTTACAAATGTTTATTTATATACAGTGGCAACTAAGCAAATATGCAAAGCAAACAACATGCTGTTAATTTAGAAAATGTTTTGACACTTCCTAACAATTTTAGAATATATATGTCATCACTAATAAAACTCAGTAGTTTTCTAAAGTAAGCTCCATATTTCTGAAGTTCGCTGTTTCTGTACAGAAGACTTCTAATGCACCTCCTTTAGTCAGTCAAATGGGAACTGTCTTTACAAGGAGAAAATGCTTGTCGTACTAGTTGCAAATTAGTGATCTTTAGTAGCTTTTTTTTCCATCTCCAAACAAGGAAAGAAAAAGATACTTGCTTTGGAATTCTTTGGCAAGTGCATCTTTCCTATTTGCCTTTCTTTTCAGTACATTTTAGAAACATTCTTTTAATATAGATCTGTTTAATGATTTTCAGCTCAAGACACTGGGAGATGTTAGTACATATGAAGCACAAACCATGGGTGAACAAGCTTTGTCACCTCTGATCTAACTTCAAGCCAGCTTTGACGTTTGAGGTAGCTCCTTTGTTGTTTTATAGCTAGCCCAGATCATCAACAGTGCATGTGGAATGGGTTAGTCCTGTCAAAATACCTGTCCCAGAAACCTTTATATTGTTATTAGAAGGAGCTTTAAAACATTTACCTATGCACCACATGTGCCTTAGTCCTTTCCCTCTGTTATTCATGGTGGTGCTGCAGATATGAAGCAATGCTTGAGTCAGACCAGCACCAAGCAGAGGAAGGAGAGAGGTGAGGAACTGGGTGTTGCCTAGCCCTTGAGGTAGCGACACTACTGTTTCGCCCTACCTCTGCAGTTTGTTAACTTAGACAAAAGCAGGACAAACAGCAGCCACTCTCTGGGACTCAGTCCAGCAGACCCAGCGCAGTTCATGTCTCTTGTGGGAGCAGGGAGACTCTTGGACTCTGGATGGCAGATTGGCACATGGAATGTGAGATGGGGAGGGCAGGGAAATCAAGTTATACACATTCCCTTGTCCAAGATAGAAGGTGGAAGAGAGGAAGCACTTTTGCTGTCCTCAGTCTTTGGCAAAGGTAGATCCTCATACCCAGTGACAGAGAAGGCCATGCTCAAAGCCTGAATGCTCTATAATTCTTTACACAACCGCTTAACACTTTGTGAATGGACAGGCCATTCTTTGCATTGGGACTGTGATTTAAGAGTCTTGAACTTGCTGTATACATCAGAAAGCACAGTGCTACTGCATTGACAGTTGTGCCAAACCAATATTCAGCACAAGGAGGTGATTTTTTTAAAGGGACATGCACATATAATGTTTAAGAACACATCAGAGGCTCTTGAAGCTACAAAAAAACATCTCAGGAACCTACTCCAGAATCCTGAAATGAAGCCTCTGTATTCAGATATGCTCTGCTGTGTTCCTTCTTGCTCTTAAAATAAGCATGTTACTCTTTCCATAGTTATCACAAAACACTAGTACAAGAAAGAACTATTTACTGTTAAGGGTGAGGGAGCCCTGGCACAGGCTGCCCAGGGAGGGTGTGGAGTCTCTTTCTCTGGAAGTTTTCAAAATCTGCCTGGATGTGTTCCTGTGTGACCTGATCTAGGTGGACATACTTTAGTAGGAAGGTTAGACTAGATGATCTCTAGAGGTTCCTTCCAACTCCTACCATCCTGTGATTGTGTCAATATACTTCTAAGACCCACTGATTTAGCTTCCAATGCAAAATGGAGGAATAGCAGTTCTCAGAGGCTGGCAACTCTTACCCAAGATAAGACAAAATAAAGCTATTCTGCATCCTTTCTCTGGCTGAAAAGGATTCTAATCCATTTTAAGGTTCAGACTGGATGGGATCTGAGCTTTAGTGTTTGAGCATTTCTTATAGTTGGCCCTGTTTTAACTCATCTCACAGCTTGAGCCAGAACTGGCAAGGACCCTCTCTAGGCCTTTAGCATAATTTCACATGCATCAGCTGAAACTCTGGCTGCATGCATCAATGAGCATTCTCATTCCAAGGTCTGAGGTATGCCCATTTGTTAGGCAAACTGGCAGGAAAGGTTTTGAGCAGACATATACTAACAGACTTAACGCCAAAGGAAGGTTTGTAGATGAGGAAGCCGCCATAGCTGTCCAAGCCTAGGGAGCAAGAATCTATGCTGTGCTCCTGTCCTGAGTGTCCCGATTTTGGTAAGGTAAGCAGTGGTCTAGAGAGAGGGCCAAGGGTGATTGAAGATGTGGACCTGTTCATCTACAAGGAAAAATGGAATAAATGTGTACTTCACATTGGACAAAAAGATACTGAATGAAGTGCAATAAGGATAACTGTTGTTTTTCCACAACACCAGAACATCTTGAATACATAAAAACATTGCATGGCAGGCCTAAAACACAGACAGATTTACTATAAGAAGGATCACAATATTATTTAATGTTGCTTTTGTTGTTGTTAAATAGTCATGAAAGATAAGGAGACTTCACTCCTGGAGTGATGTATCTCACTGCATGTTGAGGAAAGGAAGGAAGGAACTGGAACCTTACCTCTTTAGATCAATCTCATACCTTAGTACGTAGAGAGAGAAAAAATTAGGTAGTAAGATACTTTTTATATAAAAAAAACCCCTTTGCTACCTTTAAAGTTAAAAGCAAGTAAAGGTGAGGGCAAGTAGCACAATGAGAACAGTGTCTCTGTCATGTAACAGTTTAGAGAACATCTCACATGTGTCCGCACAAGAGGTAAATAAGAAATCTTTTAACAGACATGAGAAACCAAATCACTTTGGAAAACAAGAACAGGCAATTCCTTACTGTAGGTACTAATTTTCTTCATAAATGAATCATTCAGCCCATCACCATAATTGCTGTCATATCCAGATTAATCTGTCACTTAACTTCTAGAACTCAACAGACCTCAGCTGGGAAATATATCTCATTTTTGTCTCAGATAATCACTCAGTTTTAGCACAGAAAATGCCTTTCATTCATATTGAACAAGATTGATGAGCTAGAACCATAGTCAATGCAACAGAACACTTCTAACAAATAAGACTCTGCATTATTCCCATTGCTGTGGCTATAGAGAACAACCACTGTTAGAAGAGCTGTTGTCTTTCATCCCGCAAAATCAGTGGATTAAAATCAGGGAATTACTTAGTATGTAGTGTGCTCCAAGGGATAACTACAGATGCATATAAAAATAGGCCAATCTTAGAGCATCTTTGCTATTTGCTCTTCAGCTTTCCCTATTCGAAACAGTGAAAAAATCTATCACTCACTAACTGCATTTATCTTGCTAGTCTTGTTCTCTCCTGTCTCTGCTCTCTGCTTGGTATTGGAGATAAGAAGCAATACATTATGTGCTGGTCTGTGTCAGCTTCATATTAATCAGAGTCAGCCTGGACAAAGTATAAGTAGAACACTGCTGTGATTCCTTGTATTTCTCATTAACAAATAGCATTGGGTTTATTTGTCACATCAATTTGCATAACATAATCAAGCCTATCTTATCTATCATATCTCTAGGTCTAATGTGATGTTTTACAGCATATAACAATCTCTTAGCACACCAAAGACTTATTATTTTGTATTATGTCATGTTTCCTTTTCTCACATTTATTAACTCATAAATAAACAATATTTCCATAAATTTCTTAAATGCAATTTATCTTTCCCACACTGTCTCCTGGTCTGAGAACAGGTCTGAATGACAAAGCAGTGAAAACAGGCTTTAATTCCTGCTGCAAAAGCTTATTCTCCTTCTGGGCTCTATAGGCAACAAGCTGCTTACAGTAGCTGAAGGAAATTAACAGCCACCTGGATAGTGTGAACACTTGCAAGTAAACAATTCTCACTCCCTTGCCTTGACAACACTTGCCTGCTGTTAACTCCTGCCATTCAACATTGTACAAGCTTCTTCTACTCTCTGTTTTTAAAGCCTCCACAGGTCATGACTTGGTGTTTGAGAAACACTCCTATTAATTTTCAAGTAATATTATTATTGCTATGACTATAGGCCATTTGTATCAGGAATGTGTTACAAGACAATCTCTTTTACAGATTCAAGTCACAAATTTATTTACATGGTTTAGTGGTTTTGTGTAATGGTCTACATAAATACTCTTGTCTTGGAAAAATACTGTCTCTGGTATTAGGATTACTATCACTACCATGCCAGAAGTCTGTGTAGCGGTATGATAGCTTCAGCCAACAGATATAGGTTCATTACTTATCACTGAGTACTTACTTTCTGACAGCTTTCGATGAATTCATCTATGGTAACTACTCCATCTTTGTTTTTGTCCATTTTCTGTTCAGAAAGAATAAGAACATGTGTTTATCCTCCCAAAATCCTGTGTAAAACAAGTCCAGTTGTATGTCAGTCTAGGAACAACCAGGCAAAATGCTGTAAGGAGGTAACAAGTGATACAGCAGAACAAGCTTCAGGAGCTTATTGTTGAAAAAACAAGTAGATCTGAGAAACTTGGGAAGGAACCATAGTGAAGAAAAACAATTGCACAATTGGCAGGATATGCAGAACTTTTAAAACAATAGAAGTCTTTCCATAACTGCTAACAGGGAAGTCTTTTTGGCTCCTGCATTACCTGACTCACCTGGAAAAATGTTTCCACATGTTGTCTAGGTGCATCCTCCTTTAGAACAGGATAGGTGCACTTGCCCATCATATCATATATTGCTTTCATGATATCAAGCATTTCCTGAAGTGAAAAAAAAATATATCTGTGTAATGTAAGGTGAATTGTAGATGCTGCTTTAATTCAGAACACAAAAATGATCTTTATCACTTGCATTTTAGAATAAAATTTTGAGATTGTGCCTGTTACTTTGTGACTGAAGAGCTTCAAGAAGGAACTGCTGTGTTCCTAGGAATTCTAACATGTTAGTTCAGATTTCATAGACAAACTGTTAAATAGATGCAGATGTAAAATTTTCATTTTAAAGCATTTAGACTATCTGCAAGTTCTTGGATTATAGGAAGAACCTTCTGAATAAAACAAAGGAGGAAAAGTAGTTCTGCAACAGCAAGTGCATGGTTAAAGCACATCCGCTTCTTACAACTGGGTTTTCCCCATAGAAAATAGAAACACCCCCCCCCACACACATCTGCACATATGCAAAGAGTCCTTTTAGATCAAAAGCTTTGAATTTTGTTAATAGAGTGGCTTGTGAAAACTGTAATTGCAAAAGCAAGTCATCTGCCAGTATGCTGAGAAGTTATTCTATAGACCACTCTTTTGTTACAATCACAAAGTGTTTTTCTAAAAGTGTAAAATTATGAGTACACAGAGTACACATGTGTCTGAATCCTTTCTAAATAAAATATGTAGGAATCTTTTCATGTAAATTCTGTTTTGAGTATAAATTTTTAGAAGTAGATTCATAAAATAAGTAAACATTTTAGCCCACATATTTTTTTCCAAATAGCCTACCAAACTACTCTTGTGACTGTATGTGCCAATACATAGGCAGAAGTTGAACCCAAACATTTCTGTCTTTGAAAAAATCTGACCATTTACAATTTCTGTAAAAGTTTTCCCTTTCAATTTCTATATATGCCTTTAAAATGAGAAAATTGTTTTTAGCACATGTACTTTCATAATATACATGTATTTGGTAACATTAATTTGATAATGATGTGCTCATTGATCAGCTCAGCCTGGAGTAGACTGAGGAGTGACCTCATTAATATTAACGAGTATTTGAAAGGTGTATGTCAAGAGAATGGGGCAACATTTTTTTCTGTAGTGTCCAGTAGTAGGACTAGGGGTAATGAACATAAGCTGGAACACAGAAACTTGCACTTAAACTTAAGGAGAAAAATCTTTACTGTAAGGGTGAGGGAGCCCTGGCACAGGCTGCCCAGGGAGGGTATGGAGTCTCCTCTCCGGAGGTTTTCCAAATCTGCCTGGACACGTTCCTGTGCAACCTGATCCTGATCTAGGTGAACCTGCTTGGAGCAGGGGGGTTGGACTAGATAATCTTTAGAGGTCCCTTCCATCCCCTACCATTCTGTGTGATTGCGATTCTTCTTTGAAAGCAGGACTTTCATACACAACCTTCAACTTCAGTGATTAGTGCAAAAGTAGACCTTACCTCTTTAGTTATATATCCATCCTTATTTATATCATACAAATTGAAAGCCCAGTTCAATTTCTCCTGTACTGTCCCTCGCAGTAAAATGGAGAGACCCATAACAAAATCCTAAATGGACAAAAGGTCTTGGTGAGTTTGGAATTCAGCAGTTCTTTGCAAACACTCAGAAATACAAATAATGCTTTCATCAGAAACATGGAAACCTGGAAAAATTCTTTTGTTTCTATTTTTTGGGGTTTTTTACTTCAGAATAAGTAATAAAGATTACTCATTTTAAAAATATTTAACAATTGAGGCATTGTTCACTACACTCATAATAAGCAAATTGGGTAATTTTCTAGAAAATAAGACATAGAAAATAAGAACTTTCTTTCAGTGGATTTATCCTCTGAAGTGCCTCACATAAGCAGTTCCTGTTGAACCTAATACCATTGTTTAATGGTCCAAAAGATAAGCTTAAGTAGGAGTTAATTAATCTAAGCACAGGAGACCAATTTTGGAAGAGCTATATAATAAGGTATACTAAATTCCTGTTAACTCCATACCTTGTTGGAGGTGGAATATGTGGTTCCCAGACCTCCTAGATGAATCTTCTACAGTCAACATTAGAAACTTTGTGTATGCTATGATGCACCTAAATAAACTTTTTATTGAAAATATGATAGGGAATAATATTCATTATGTGTCCTTGTACCACCTTAATGTTTTTGTGATCTACTGATGCTCTGTTGCTTTGGCTGTTCCACAGCAATGAATTAGATGAGTGTTTGCATGTAGTATTTGGTTACAGATTTTTATTTCATAATTGATACTCTTTTGACAGCACAAACCTCATTTACATTTGGCAATCATCTTCCAGATTGGAGAAGGTATCAGCTGGGATATGTGATGATCTGACATCTGTATTTCTTAGCATGTTAACTTTTTTTAAACAATGGCCTTTTATTTTCCTTAATGTCTCCTCCACCTATTTCTTTTAGATAAGCTTATAAACCCATAAATCCATGAAATTGTCTCCGTAATAGTTTGAGCAGAACATGACAAGAGCTTATATTTAAATATGCATTTCTACGTCATTAGTGAAGACATATAGGAAGTCTTATAGTAGTCTTAAAAATTTCTTATTAGCACCAGCAAAGTTTATGCAGTTCTTTCCATCAGAAACAACGGAAAAGACTGTACTGACACTAGACATAAATTACAAAGGTCTGATGTACCACATGTTCAAATAAGTATACCCAACATAGTGAAGTGTAGGCCTCAGATGGGCTATTAGGCACAAACAGCTCTTTTGACAGCTTCAGTCTTTTTAACAATTCAAGTGGTATGCTCTGGGTTTTCTTAATCTGTCATAAGTTTCTATCTTATTGGTATATGTGCCCTTTGGGGTAAATGGATATGTGACTTTTGAAACAGTTTTTCTCACCTTGTCTTGTCTACATCTCAATGCCTAATTAAGGGTCACAGGGTTAAATCTCCAAACAGCTCTTTAACAATGTACTATTAAGTATTAAAATTTCAAGAAATTCAGAATGGATTTGATCATAGTACAACATAAGCAATTCACCTTTTAAATTCAGTACCATGTCTTCAAAATTTTTCTGCGTTGTTTTACATTCTTGATGTAGCTTCCAATAAATTTATTTTTTAGAGTATTCTGTTTCAGAAGTCTGAATTTCTTTTTAGTTTTGCAACAGCAACATTTTTGCATTTATTCTATCTAATCCATATCTATTTTTCTTTTTTGATTATTTCTCTTTCTTTCTTTCTGTGATGCACTAATCATATGTTAGCTAGTTTCCTGGCATCATTACTATCCCCATTTGCAAGGCTGCTTTTCTATCATCAGGTTAAAAAAAAACATGTATTAAAAAAATCCTTAGCTTTGTGCTGTTTTGCATGGGACTGAATGCCATTATAAAAGCTGAGAGAACTCTAAAACCTTTGAGGTGTGTGTTCTAAACATTACTAGAGCAGGTCATCTCCTTCCATATTGAATCAGCATGTTAGGGAATCGGTGCAATGCCTTTGTCTGAGTGTTGTGCAGGAGTCTATCTCAGGAGCAACAGAAAGGAATTATATGAGAAAGTTGTGATGAGCTGGCTAAGCAACATTTAGGATGGAATATCTTTTCTACATACCTTCATAGAATGGAAGACTACAGCAATAAAATCATATAGAAAAAGAAAATCTGATTCAATGGACACAGGCTAAACCCATGGGGTATTTTGAGTTAGATCCTCCTAGAGAAAAATGCTCTGCATGGCAGAAGGTGATGTGTACATTAGGAGCAGTATAGCTATGCTAACTGTTAAACTAGAAATCCAGTGCAGAATGCCATAGTAAAGCAACATGTGTGCTGAGGGTAGCATCTAAGCTCAGAGAGTCTAATGTGCTTGTTACCAACAACTCAGTAAGGCATGAATCAAGCAGATCACTTAGCATGGAGCATGAATTGAAGTCCCCATTACAGTATTGGAGTGCTTACATCTATGTTTTCCTTTCTGGTTTAGATGTCTTATTTCTGAGGAGAGAGGAATTCTACTTTTAAAGCCTATTTATTTTTGCAGTAAGATTCCCAGTACTGCTTGAACAGTTACATTCTCTAAGGATGCCAACAGTCCACTGAGAGAGACAGTCCTGCCCAGCTGAGCACCTAATGAGGAGAGGTGCATCTGATCTAGGGTCACAAAGGAGTCTACAACTCTGGAGAAGGTCTGGGCTGAGATACAGCTCTAAGTCAGGTCTCTTTTCAATATGTGACAGCAAAGCTAGAAGCACAAAAGTCTGTACTTTTGTACATGCTATTGCCTCTTTCCACAGGTTCCTAACCTATTAGCTTCCTGCTGATTGTGCTAATACCTGTGAGGACCTCCATTAAATGTCAAACTGTCCTGTACCTAACAAATTCTGCAAGAAAGGGGGATGTCTCACTGACAGGTTTCAAAAGGGAACATCATTGTGCCTGTACTTGAGCTTCTGTGTGCTCAGTATCACAGTCTGCTCACAGTTCAGTACTACAGCTCTATAGAGCCTCTGGTTGTGATCTGAGATTAACTTGTACTTGGGTGTGTCCAGCAGTGATTAATTAGCTGAGGGATTAATTAGAGGGATAAAGAAATATCCCTCAGTAAATCTTTGGGGAAAGTAGTTAATAAATCAACAAGCTTAATAATGTGCTGTCTCAAGTCTGTAGGAAAGCTTAAAATTGTTTCACCTGATCATATGCTCTTTTATGTCTTGTTCAAGGCCAGAAGAAGTAGATAGGCAGGCAACTAAATCCATTTTTTTAATTCAGTCCTTAGGATTTTGGAAAGTTATCAAGTGATGAATTGTTAGTCACAGAAACGGTGGAACCCTGATGCATATAAAACAAATATCACCGAGGAGGAGCTGCTGTTAAGAGGAGATGTATTTCTTGGTAGCTACTTTACAACAGTTGGTAATAAAATGCTTATGAGTCACCACTGTCCTGAGAAAAAAAAATCTCATTTCCTACATGACATGAACAATAACTTTTGTGTTGAAGACAGACAAACATGCTTGGATACATTTGTTAAACTGCTACCCTACTATTATTGCTTTGAAGACAATAGCTGTTTCTCACTGTAGTATTAGTGAAATACCAAAGTTGTGTTTGAGCTGAAGATCCAAACTCTCCTATGGAACTGAATTAACATGTTTGTTAATTTACTAATTAATGCAAAATTCTCAATTAACAATTGAAGAATAAAGCAATCAGAAAATCACCATGAACTTTTTAAAGAGAAACAAACAAAAAATCATTTATTTTTTATGAAAAATGAAAAAAGCCTTTAAACATCTCCATTGCATTTGTGCACAGCTTTGTACTTTAAGGCACTGGGAATTAGTAGGATTACTGAATGACTTTCCTCTCATCAAGATCACATATAGAATGTACAGATTAAAGCTTTAATCTGTATCTACAACAAAGTAAAAATACTGATTTGGATATTTGCATGTGTGCAATGTGCTTTAACTTTGACTATATGTCTGAAGTTAATTAGCCCCAGTTTTCCTGACTGTCTAAATAGCCTTGAGGCACAGATCTTCACTTGGATTCCATTACAGTATTCATGCAGCAAGTGGAAACCTTGCTTTCAAATCTCTCTCTGATAGAAAAAAAAACTTCAGTTAACTAAAATGTCAAAAGAGCCCTTCAATAGCAGGGTCACTAGGTTTTCTGAAACTATTTATCCCTCATGTTAAAACAAAACTAATTGGCATATCTAATGAAATAAGTCAGTCTCAAAACTGAGGCAGTTGTGGGATAAGGATAGGTAGGTTAAAGCAGCTAGTTTTGTGAGTTTGTTTTTTTATGCCACATAAAATTCTTCAGTTGGAGAGCCTGACTCTTATCAGAGAGTATGGAGATTCAGGGATGACAAATCTCTGAGAACCTAGTAATCTCACCAAAAAATCTGATCCAATGAAGGTATGCATTCAAGTTGTGCTGACGTTTAGCACTTCTTTGTTTGTTGTTGAAAATGAGAGGAAAAAAGAGCAAAAAGACAGAACGAGTTATTTCGTCCCTATAAATCGAACTACCACTGCTTCTTCGGAAAAAAGAAAGTACAACATAAAAAATGTCATTCTTATCTATATTCTTTCAGTGCTATTTCAGAATTTCACATCATTTTTACGTATAAGAGATCTGTAGTGCTTTGCATGATAGGTCATTATATTAAATTGTATTTACTGCTATACTGTGATACAGTAAGTAAATTGTATGAATGATTATTTATTCTTCAATTTTTAAAATCACTTCCTTTTTCTCTACTTACTGTGTTGTTTAGTTGTGGGGCTTTTGGGGTTGTTTTGGTTTGGTTTGTTTTTTTTTTTTTTTTTGTCTAATGGAAATTAGGAAACCAGAGTATGGATTGGTATAGAAAGAACATGGCATAGTTGCATCTGGGATAAAAAGGAGAAGGAAAAGATGACATGATTGTGTTTTTGACATTTCCAAATATCTTCTTCCACATTTTGCAGCTTCTTACAGATGATTAGAAAAAAAAAATACCCTAAACATTTTTAACACATGGATATTTTTAGAACGGCGATCATACAGTCTGTAAGTACAACACTACTACAGAGCAGAAGCACACAGAAGCAAGAATGTTTTGACAACAATAGAGTTATGCTGGATTTATAATTAGAGCAAAAAAATATCAAAGTCTGGATTGCTCTGTCTGAGTTGATATTGAACAAGTACAATCTAGAAATGTCAGTTTTGGCAATGAAAAAAAAATGCTGCTTATTTTCTTTGAATGCTTTATTTTATTCCAGAGCCTTTTTTTGTACACAGACCTGCTCTCTGAGATATTAAAATCCTATAAAAAGAGCTTCATATCTGCTGCATTTCTTAAAACCTGTCTGAGATACAAATGTCAATAACTTGTCTACGAAAGATACAAAAGCTTCTTTTGTTCTCATTATTTTTAATCACAACAGCAGAAACACTTCTCAAATACTGATGCTAAAATCTTTTCTCTCTTTGTCACTGCTGTTGCTGATTTGACCAGGATTCCTTTTAGAATTAGCCTATATACAGAAAATGTGAATAAAAACTCCATTCTCACTTTTAGTTTAGCATGAAGCCATTTATTTCAGTTGCCTGGAAAAATGTAGATGAAGTTCATGTGTTTGTTTCTTTTTTAAATAAACACAAACAGTCCACAAAATTATCTTGTTATAATCCCAGTTGATGTATAGGTTTCTGATCATAGTGGATGCATTTATTGGAATTCAGTCTCAAGTTGTATGGATATAATTAATCCGTTATAAAGAAACAAAACAAAGCAAAATATATCAAAGCAAAAATATTCTTTTACAAATGAACTGAGAATTATTTTTAGTTCTATAGCTTAAAATAATGTCTCCTTCACAGTACATTTTATACCTTGTTCTCATCTAAACTACTGCAGTGAGTTACCATGCTACTGTGTTGCTGACATCAGCCTTTGCACATGGTAATATTAGGCTTAGGAAGGAAAGGCAGAATTTTGAAAATGAATTGGGCAGTTAAATGGAGCAAGAATGAATTTCAAACCCTTGTGCTTTTAATAAATCGGGTTTACACTTTTTAAATGAACAGATTTATAAAAATAGCAGCACACTGAGTTACCATTTAGAAGTATATAATTGTAAAAGAATAAAAACTTCTGTTACTGCATTGGAAAAACATGAAATTTGAGTCACAGAAATTAATTTTTTTGTAATATAAGCCATATAATAAAAGCCACCAAACTGGACTTTATTACAAGGTACAACCAAATATTCAATTACAGAGAAAGAAGACAGAGTCACTTACCTCAAAACTTACAGATCCATTGTGATCAGTGTCAAATGCATTAAACAGAAAATGTGCGTAAGTTGTGGAATCTACAATTTAAAACAGTAAAAATAGTTGATAGTAAGCACTTCTTAATCCATGGAATTTCATTCCATTAAAATTTTGGTACCAGGATCTATTTTGACAACAATATTTGATAGCAAGACTATGTTTTCAATTCAGTTTAAACATCTTTTTTTTTTTGGGCCAGGGAAGGAGAGATACATTGTAAGTGCAAGTATGTGGGTAGCTATGCTGTTAGGAAAACAATCTAAAATTCTGATTTAGAATATATGTATTAATTTTTATTCCCATTTCTGCTAATGACTGATATCAGAACAAATAGAAGTCATGCTATCACACTCTGAAACACCCTGGTTTAATGGGAATGCTACCCTATCAGTTAATTGACTGTGACGGGGGATCTGTTTTGTAAGTTAGAAAAATGCATTCATTTGTTCACTTTAAATGAGAGAAGCAACAACTACCATCTGTGCATCTGGCATATCATTTCTACTCTGCAGACAGACCTGTTAACTAGGTTGAAGCTGAGCTTGTCACAAAGCTGCTGCTGCATTTGGGTCATAGGCTTACTCACAAGTAAGATGAAATCCTGTCCAGAGAAGCAGATTCTTAAAGCTGGTTTGCTACTTAATTCCCATGAACACTGTATGAGAGGTTCTTGAAAATCTTTGAAAAACTGTCTGTAACTATCAGAAGTGATCAATAAGACTCCAAAAGGTGACCTTAAACAAGCAAATCCTTCACTAATTGTTTGTATACTTTTCAAACCTACTGACTAGTGCATATCAACTCATTTTAGAAACACAAGACAGCATGAATCTAAACCCATCAAGCCTCTTAAGTTTTTGTCAAGATCCATCTTTTCATTTCCATTGAATGCCTTCCAAGAGGCACAACCTGCTCCAGGAGTATACCTTATGAAGAGAAGACTTCTCCAGAGACTGTCCTGTTGGTAGGAGGTACAAGCTGTTTTGGTTATGGGAAGTCACCTTTCCTCAGTGTGATTTCCCTCCCTCAAAATCATGCAAATTAATGTAGGTTGAGATACTGTTTACCTTTAATACTCATTGCTTTGCTCTTTCTACTTCACATATTTACATGAATTGTGTGCTAATTTACATAAATCTCATAAACTTTTAGTAAAGTGGGAAGTATTGTGAAATCTGTGTCCCCCTTGCCAGACAAAAATCCTTCCTGTCATGGAAAAACCTCACCAGTGCTTTCATATTAATCTTTTATTTGTCACAGTCCAGAATACTTTTTTGAATTAAACTGAGTGATAGTCTTGGATCACTCTCTACATTGACCCCAAGGAACTAAATATACCAAAATTCAAAACTGTATCTCACAGCTTATTAGTAAGTAAAATCCTTGATTTTACTTCCATATGTTAATTTCATTTGATGGGAAACAATTGAAACAAGAAAAAACTGCAACTTTTAAACTCTGTGCCTGTTCATGCATTTTCAGAGAATTAAAAAAAACATAATACTACTGAGATGTTCATACATTCATCCTTGCATCCAGTCATCAGTGTAATTGTTTAAACATAGCCTAGCAGAAAAATTCCCACTTCAACTGTAAATTTGTTGACTTCAGTTTACATTTGGAATTTTAATAGGCATATTAAATATGATACAGAATAATACAAAATATACTGTAGAAACCATCTTCGGGAAAAAAAGATATTGTACGGATGTAACTACTGTAAATGGAATTCTTCCCATTATCTTAGTATTAATTTCTTAAAATATGTGAAATATTCCAATTATTTAGCGTAGATTTCAGAATACACAAAGGTTTACACAAAAGGTTTATATTGTTTGTTGTCTGTGCAGGATACAGTATCCTACTCTTTTTATATGATGGTATATGAAAAAAAAAATCCCCAGTTGCAGGATCTTTTCTTTCTAGTAACCTGTTCAGAAAAAAAAAAACAAACCAAAACCACAGAGATATTTTTCAGGGTTGTTTGCTTACACAATTCTGGTCTGAAATTTTGCCTTCAAAAACATGGCAGGATGAGGTACACTAGTGTTTCAATTACAGAATAACAGAACCATGGAATCATCTGTGTTGGAAAAGACCTTTAACATCATTGAATCCAACCATTAACCCAGCACGGCCAAGCCTTCCACTAAATCATGTCTCTAATTAGATCTGCTTAATATGATTCCCCTTGCCTCTGCCTCCCTAAATATTGAACATTAATCATGTTAGACAAGAGCTTAACTTTTCAAATAAAATATGGGTGGTTTTTTTTAGATATAATATCATAAATAGCAGGCTAAATTGATATTTTGACAGGTTGAAACAGGAACAGATAATAAATCAGAATTCCTTTGAAATACACCATTAAAGCACTTAAACATCAGAGAGTAGTCATTATGTATCTGAGAGTATGCCTTATCAAACCATGAACATAATCTATTCTGTTCATAACTGAGGAGGAGTGTGATAATTATTCAGTGTGTGGATTCTTATCTACGAGTTATTCAGCTGAAGAACCAGATTTTTCCTGAAATTTTGAGGAAAACTGTGCAAGACTTTCACAATTATTTATGCTGTCTTTATGCACTGCTAAGGCTGTATATTGTTGCATGGAGGCCATGGAGGATGGGTAGATGAAGGGGATAGATTCTGATGGTCATTTCTCAATGCTCTTCTCTGAGATCTCTGCAATGGTTTTATTAAGAAAGCTAAAAATGCTGTTACTAGTACACAACAACATTTATAACTGATGAGTGAATTATCTGGATTTGATACTTTTGTACCTTGCTTAAAAATATAAATTTTTACTGTATTTTACTGAAGTGAAATGAAGCAACATCCCCCCCCCCCCAGTTTTGTTGTTTGTTTTTAGGTTTTGTTTTGTTGTTTGTTTTTTTTTTTTCCCCAGAAACTGTATCTCCATTGTTGCAGATAGAGTAATGGCATTGTTAAAATTGCATCAAACAGTGTAACTCTGTGCCCCCTGTAAAACAGTATTGCCATAGCTACTAAGAAGCCACAAACTTTATAACAAGCTTGCCCCAGATGGAGGCTTGTCAGCTTCCAGCTTTGTTTCCCTTGGTTTACCTGTGACAGCTGTTGAACTGATCTAGTTTCTAAGATTCATTGGTTTTGCTTCTGCAGCACAACAGTAGCTTTAGGAGGAATGGGCATTTATTCACTATGGAAGTAAATATTTAAAACTCTAATATAATGATGTAGCGGAGAGAAGAACTTCTTGCTTCATACATCAGCAAAGGCCTTGGGCAGCCAAAAGATGGTACGCAGAGTGGAGAAGAGCAGGTGCGGGATGAGAGAACATGAGGATGGCACTGGAGACCTTATAGCTATAAACAGCTTGCAGTCAGTTAAAGAAATGTAGGTATGGAAGTGGACAAAACTGGTTTTACAGGCAGCAAAGAGAGCAAAGAAATAATACTTAACACAAGTAAAAGTTACCACCTATAACAGATTTGGATGTACTGTGCAAACTGATGGGGAAAAAGAAATACATGTTAAGAAACATGTAGAAATCATTCCAGGTGAATCCTGGAGAGCAGAAGAAAGCACTCATGTGGATCTCAGAATCAGAATCCTGGAATGGTTTGAGTTGGGAGGGATATTAAAGATCATCTAGTTCCAGCCATGGGAAGGGATGCTTTCCACTAGATCAGGTTTCTCCAAGACCCATTCACAACCCAACCTTGGATACTTCCAGGGATGGGCATCTACAACCTCTTCATCTACATCCTGTTCTCCCAGGGAAGGATTCCAGATGCCAACATCCCACTGCAGTCCCCATCTCCTCTCCAAAATGTTGCCACTGCCTTAAAGACGCAGAGGAGCTGCAGAAAGGTGAGCACTATCACCAGGAAAAGGATTAAAAACTAAGAATTGGGTGTATATCAATTTGAACTGCACTAACATTCTTTCTGGTTTGTAACAGGTAGGCCTGAACTCAGAAAGATTAAGCTTTTAAGATTACATTAATTCTCACAATACATTTTAGCTTTATTTTTAGAAAAAAATGTGCTTTCTTTTCGCCTATTGTCCTGATTTTGGCTGGGACAGGGTTAATTTTCATGGGAGGCTGGAAAGGGATTGCTGGGTTTGCTAAGGGGATATTCCATCACATACTGAGGTCATGCCCAGTATCTAGCTGGAGGAGCTGGCTGGGGGAGAGGAATGGTGGGAAACTGCAGTTTTCAGTTGGGTTCTGGGTGATGAGCAATAACAATTTGCATCACTGAATTTATATATTCCTTTCTTAGTACTATTGTAATGATTGTTTCTCCTCCCCTTGTGCTGTTCTATTAAACTATCCTTGTCTCAGCCCCTGAGGTTCTGCCTTTTTTTTCCATCCTGCTGGAAGGGGGAGGAGAGAGCGAGTGGCCACACTGTTCTTTGTTCCTCGCTGGGCTTACACCAGAACACCCACTAACCATTTTGAGTGTAACAATAGGAAATATCATTAATTTTTTATTCTTATTTTAAACATAGGAAAGGTGTATTAAATTGCATGCAGATAATTATTTTTATAATCTTATTATATAATATATAATATGTAAT
>WBNH01006936.1:5814-25594 GCA_013401255.1 Urocolius indicus
CCCATACCTGTCCTCGTGCCCCCCGTCCCTGTCCCTGTGCCTCGTGTCCCTGTCCCTGTGCCTCGTGTCCCTGTCTCTGTGCCTCCCATCCCTGTCCCTGTGCCTCCTGTCCCTGTCCTCGTGCCCCCTGTCCTTGTCCTCGTGCCCCCCGTGCCTGTGCCCGCCCGGCCGGCTCCGCCTGAGCGTCATTTCTCCATGCAGCCCATCGGCAGCATGTTCCCATGGGCAGCAGCACACTCCGGCTGGTGAAGGGTTCGTTTCCAGCAGCGTCTCCGTCATCCCCAGGGGATCTCTGGGGCAGCTCTGCCGTGGTCTCTTGTCTGTTCCCACCCCTGAGGTGTCTGGCAAAATGAGCCTGGGCTCTCTTTCCCCCTACCCTCTCCCTCTCTCTTCCCTCCTCTCTGGCCTCTTCCCCACATGGTCTCACGTGGTTTTTGCTTCTCCGTGTGTCTCTGCTCCCGTCTCCCTCCCCGTTGCAGACGGCTGGCGTTAACACTACCGACAAGGAGATGGAGGTGCTGCACTTAAGGAATGTGTCCTTTGAGGATGCTGGGGAGTATACGTGCTTGGCGGGTAATTCTATTGGGATCTCCCATCACTCTGCATGGTTGACAGTTCTCGAAGGTATATACTCCTCTTCCTCTCCTTCCTCTCCCTCCTTTCCGCCGTATGCATCGAGGGTCTGGGAGAGAGCTCTTCCCATCCCCCTTGGCTCTGTGCATCCCCCTACACTGGTGTGTGCCCCTTCAAATTAGGGGCTGCCCCCACTGCCCCTCTGCTCTCTCCCTGGCCCAGGTGATGCATACCCAGGGGAACTTCACCCAGGGGTTGCTCATTGGCACTGGGGCACGGCCAGCGCTGCCCCACAGGGCTTTTTGGGGTGGTGGTGGTGGTGGGGGGGGGGTGTTGGGGAGCTGGCCTTGCCCAGTGCCAGGGCTGTGTGTGGCTTCTGCTGGCCCTGTCCCCGCTGATGCTGCTCCTCAGGCATCAGCACTGCACGCTCCAAAGCTTGATAACAGCAGCTGGGGAAAGTTTTTTTGGGCTGCTGTGTGGTTGGTGCTTCCCTGCCAAAAACTTTCCCCCGTTATCAGCCGCCGCTTTGGCAGCCGGGTGCACCCTCAGGTGGCACAGAAAGCTTTCCACTCCCTCCCTCCTGCAGCTCTCCTTGAAGCTCTGCTCTTTTTTTGTTGGGGGGATGTGGAGGTGGGGGTGGGGGGGTTCATCTTGTGGGGGCTGCCAGGGGGTGTGATGGCAGCTCCCATCTGGTCACATTCACCACGGTTTGTGGCTGCCCTGGCTGGTGCCACGTGGCTGCAGCCGCTCTGAGCCCTTTGCTGCCACTGACACCTCCTCTGCCACCCACCAGCAGGCACCAAAAGCAAGGGGCTGCCCCACGGCACGGTGGGGCTGGGACCCTCCTCCTCACCAGCCCTGGGGTGGGGGGGATCCCCCACGGCAAATCGCTGCTGCTTGAGGCGCTTCTGGCTGCTCCCATGGCACAGGCACTGCTGGACGGGCTCCTCCACGCCACTGGTCACCCCCCATCCCATACACACCTTCACCCACGTCCCCTCAGATGCACGAGGAGGACTCTGGAGGAGTGGGGGGGAGGTTTTTCCCCCCCCTCACCCACCCCAGCAGCACCCCACTCCTCAGCCCCCAGGCTGGGCTTGGAGGGTGCTAACAGCCTCTTCACGCTGACCCAGCTATTGAAGACACCCCAGCCATGATGACGTCTCCCATTTACCTGGAGATCATCATTTACTGCACCGGGGCCTTCCTCATCTCCTGCATGGTGGTGACTGTCATCATCTACAAGATGAAGAGCACGACCAAGAAGACGGATTTCAACAGCCAGCTGGCAGTGCACAAGCTGGCCAAGAGCATCCCCCTGCGCAGACAGGTAACAGAAAGTAGAGAGGGGGTTTGTTTGCACCTACTGCCCCCACCCCTGCCTTTCCCTGGGTGGAGGATGTTGGGTCTGGGTGAGGATGAACAAGGGGAGACCCAGGAGCATCTCACCCTGCTGCACCTGCTCCGGGCTCGTGGCCTTGGGACTGCGTGTGGGCTGAGCCCCACACTGTGAGCACAGCTCAGCCCCCAGGCTGGGGGGCTCAGCAGGACCAGAAGGATCTGCAGCAGGTTCATGTTGGAGCAGAAGAGTGAGTTTGACAGCCTGGGGTGACACGGGGAGCCCCAGGCTCTGTGGTTGGTGGTATCAGCACAATGGGAACGGATTCCTGAGAGGCACCAAGGGCAGAATCCTGCAGCTGGGGAGGAACAAGCTCAGCACCAGCACAGGCTGAGGGGGACCTACTGGGTAACTGGTAACAGCAAATAACTGTGAGCTGGAGAAGAGAAAGCTGAGAGGGGGACCTTATAAATGCTGATAAATAACTGGAGGGTGGGTGTCAGGAGGCTGGGGCCAGGGTTTGGTGTGTGGGGACCAGTGGCAGGACAAGGGATGATGGACATCAACTGGCACACAGGCAGTGCCCCTGGGCCAGGAGGAGCAAGTCCTTTGGTGCTGAGGGGAGGGAGCCCTGGCCCAGGCTGCCCAGGGAGGGTTTGGAGGCTCCTTCTCAGGAGGTTTCCAACCCCTCCTGGACACGTTCCCATGCCCCCTGAGCCAGGGGAAGCTGCTGGAGCAGGGGCTGGTGCTGGGGGAGCTCTGCAGGACCCTCCCAGCCCCTGCAGTGCTGTGGTTCTGTGATGACACAGTGCTCCAGGCTGGGAGCAGCGCTGAGGGGGCCGTGGGCAGGATCAGGGCTCCCCCTCCTCTCCCTTCCCTCCCTGGCAGCAGGGATGCTCAACCACGGCCCCGGCTGCCGCGTGAGGATAACCCACAGCATCCCCCCTGCAGGTTTCAGCTGACTCCAGCTCGTCCATGAACTCGGGGGTGATGCTGGTGCGGCCGTCCCGGCTCTCCTCCAGCGGCACCCCCATGCTGGCCGGCGTGTCCGAGTACGAGCTGCCCGAGGACCCTCGCTGGGAGCTGCCCCGGGACAGGTGAGTCCCAGCCCTGCTGCTGCAGCTGGAGCCTCGGCAGGAGCTGCGTGAGGATGGTGGCACCGTTCCCCCTCTCCCCGTGACCACCAGCCTCCCCCCACACCCCACACACACACACACACACACATCTGGGGGGGGTCTCTCCTCTCTCCCTTCAGGCTGATCCTGGGTAAGCCCCTGGGGGAAGGGTGCTTTGGGCAAGTGGTGCTGGCAGAAGCCATTGGCCTGGACAAGGACAAGCCAAACCGTGTCACCAAGGTGGCGGTGAAGATGCTCAAGTGTAAGTTGGTGGGGAGAAGCAAGGAGAGGGTGGTCCCAGCACGGTGCCACAGCCCTGGCAACCCAGAGGGACCCAGCCTGGCTACCACCCTCCTCCCTCCACCGACCTCTGCCTTCCCCACCCACCGTAGCTGACGCGACAGAGAAGGATTTGTCCGACCTCATCTCCGAGATGGAGATGATGAAGATGATCGGGAAGCACAAGAACATCATCAACCTGCTGGGAGCCTGCACTCAGGACGGTGAGGGAACATCCCCTGGGACATCCCCCTCCAGCTGCTGCTTCCCTACCCTGTGCTACCCCCCACGCTCATTATCCCACCTCCCCATCCCCTCAGGACCCCTCTATGTCATCGTGGAGTACGCCAGCAAGGGCAACCTGCGGGAGTACCTGCAGGCACGGCGGCCCCCGGGCATGGAGTACTGCTACAACCCCAGCCGTGTCCCCGAGGAGCAACTCTCCTTCAAGGACCTCGTCTCCTGCGCCTACCAAGTAGCCAGAGGCATGGAGTACCTGGCCTCCAAGAAGGTGAGGAGCTCACAGGGTGATGGGGGGAGCAGGGAGGGAGCTGTGGGTAGGCAGCTGGGCTTGGAGAAGGGCTGTGCACCCTCCCCTGCAGCCTGTGTGATGCTTTTGGGGGAGCAGCAGCTCTGGGGCTCAGCTGATGGCCCCTGTGCCTGGGTAGTGCATCCACAGGGACCTGGCAGCCAGGAACGTGCTGGTGACCGAGGACAACGTGATGAAGATCGCTGACTTCGGCCTGGCCCGGGACATCCACCACATTGATTATTACAAGAAGACAACAAACGTGAGCTGGGGAGGGGCTGGGGGCTGATGCTGGGGATGCCATGGGCATGCAGGGCTTGTGCCAGCCACAGCCTCTCCCTGCTCCCTGATGTGGCACAGAACCAATGTGGAGCTTTCTTGTGTGTGCCAGGGTCGTCTGCCAGTGAAGTGGATGGCCCCCGAGGCTCTGTTTGACCGAATATACACCCATCAGAGCGACGTGTGAGTGATGGCTGTGGGACACGTGCTCCCTGCCAGGGGCTGGTGCTGGGGCTGGGGCTGGGGGACACGTACCTGTGCAGCTCCCATCATGATCCATCTTAATTGAATGGTATAATTAGCATCAGGAGGCAAAACATGGTTGAATCTCAGTTGTATTCGGTGCTGGGACTCTTGCAGAAGCGAATCAGAGCTCTTGTCAGTTCTTGTCCCTCCCAAACAAAGCTGTGCCTGTCCTGTCCTCTGCAGCAGGGGTGCCGAGCTCCACGGAGCGGGGTGCCCCAGCCTGTGCCCTGTGCTTGCCCTGGGCAGGTGGTCCTTTGGTGTGCTGCTGTGGGAGATCTTCACTCTGGGTGGCTCACCCTACCCTGGCGTGCCCGTCGAGGAGCTCTTCAAGCTGCTGAAGGAAGGTCACAGGATGGACAAGCCCAGCAACTGCACCAACGAGCTGTGAGTGTGGCAACTGGGCTGGGGAGGAGGAGATGGGGATACTGGCACCGGCCAGGGACTGGCACCCCTTCCCCTCCCTGAATCCTCAGAGCTGGGCATGAAGTGGTAGCACGGGGTTGGGAGACTTTCCCAGCAGTTCCCAGCCCTGCAGAGGCACCAGCTCAAGCCATTTGTGATGAGATCATCACCCCCCTCCCAGTGAATCCCAGGCTTGACCCCAGAGCAAGCAGCAGCTCAGCTCCCTGTGCAGCCCCACGTCCCTCCCAGCTCCCGAATCCCTGGCGCAAGCTCTTCGCTGGGTGCCAGCCTGAGTGCCGGGGCTCAGCCTCCACCTCCCCTCTGCCTTTGCCCAGGTACATGATGATGCGGGATTGCTGGCACGCCGTCCCCTCCCAGAGACCCACCTTCAAGCAGCTGGTGGAAGACTTGGACAGGATCGTGGCCATGACCTCCAACCAGGTAAGAGAAGCAGCACCCGTGGAGCCCCCTGACCTGTACCCACCCCTTGCCTGGGCTGGGCACTGCCTGGGGGATGCCCAGCGCTGGTGCTGAGCCCGTGCTGGGGGTTGATCCCTCACAGGAGTACCTGGACCTGTCGGTGCCGCTGGATCAGTACTCGCCCGGCTTCCCGGCCACGCGCAGCTCCACCTGCTCGTCGGGAGAGGACTCGGTGTTCTCCCACGACCCCCTTCCCGACGAGCCGTGCCTTCCCAAGCCACCCCCCCCGCACAGCAACGGCGGACTCAGGCGCCACTGAGGGTGGCTGTGCCAGCAGAGATGCTGTGCCAGGCTGTGCCAGGCTGTGCCAGACCATGCCAGGCCATGCCAGACTGTGCCATGGCGTGCCAGGCTGTGCCAGACCGTGCCAGGTGATGCAAGACCATACCAGGCCATGCCAGACTGTGCCATGCCGTGCCAGGCCATTCCAGACCGTGCCAGGCCATTCCAGACCATGCCAGGCCATTCCAGACCGTGCGAGGGCCGCCGGCCGACGCTGCCTGCACAGCCCCACTCGTGCTGAGCTATTGCAGAAGAGGGTTCAGAGACGTGTCACGGAGCCAAACGCCCTCCTCTCGTGCCAGCTTGGCTGCCAGCTCTGCAAGCCCAAAGGTTTCCTTCTGCTTGGAGGGAGGTTTTTATCGCTGGTGTTTTCCTGAGGTTTTTGTTTTCCTCTTCCAACCTCTTTCCCACGAAGCTTCTGCTCGAACCTTTGCAACTTGGCTCGAGCTCAGATCCTCTGCTGTGGGGTCGAGCACCCCGGCAGGGAGGCAGCCACCTAACCCTGAGCTGGCACATCCTGGCAGGGCAACAGAGAAGCAGCTTTTACCTGCCTCTTGGAGAACTCAGCACCAGGTTCTTGTCGGCTACGTGAGTCCGAAGGTACCCGAGGTGCTGGGGAGTGATGGTGGAGGAGGGAGAGGCAGCATCTGCATCGCTCAGCACTGGGGACAGAAGCAGCCAGACCCCCCCCCCCTTCCCAGTGCCAGAGCCACGACCTCCTGTGTACAGAACCACAAATGTGTATAAATATGAATATATATTTACATGTCTTTTTAAAAGGGTTGTTCCCAGAGCTATACCAGTGGGGTAGGAAGGTACTAGTGGCTGGTAGGTATCAGTTGCTATATAAAAACAAAACCAAATCCAATATATTTTGCTACTTTTTGCTGGTTTTATTTGTCGTATTGGGTGGGGTTTGTTTTTTTTTTTTTAAGTTATGTTCTGAACCCCTCCGTGTAGGTCCCTCAGTCAGGATTTGCTGCTGCTGCTGCTGCTGCCGTTTTCTATGGGGTTGTATTATAGGGTGGGAATCACGTGTCGATGCCTTGGGGGAATCCGCTGGCCTTATGTGCCTGGCCTTGCCCTGCCACCCCCCTGGGGCTGGGGCTGGGGTTGGGGCTGGGGGTGGGCATCACCCACGGCACCATATTGGTGTGTGGGGTGCCCTGTGTTTTGGCAGAGAGGGTAAGGGGTGGTTGGGATGGTGCCATGGGAGAAAGAGCTGCAGCCCTTGCCCCGGTGCTTGGCTTCTCTTGGGAAGGAACAGGAGGCTGTGCCTGGGCTCAACCAGGCTGCCAGAGCTTTGCCATGTGGCACAGACTTCCCCCCCAGCCCGGCTCAGTGCTCCCACTCCCAGCCCCACGCAGCCCCTGCTCCTGGGCTGATGCCCACCAGTGCCTTACCAGCACCTGGGGAAGGGTCCTTGGTCCAGGCTTTGCCTTTTCATGCCCACCAAGCCTCCTCCTCCTCCAGCCAGGCTCTGCTGCCTGGGGCTGGTGCTGGTTTGCTGTGCCAGGGAGGATGGGGCATTGCCCTCGCTGTGGGGAAGGGGCCACGCGTGTGCCCTCCCTCCCTCCCTCCCTCCCTCTCCCCGCTGCTGGCATTGGGACTCCAGAGCCAGGATGCTGTTACTTGAAAAAAGTTTATTTTGCCTTTGTATGGAGAAATATTATTTGTTGTAAACTCTTCTGTAATGAATCTGGAATTCTTGTAATTATTAAAGACTTTAACCCAGACCCTGCTCTGCCTCCAGCAAGCCCTGGCCAAAGCCTTACAGATGCTGCTCAGGACCCTCAATGTGAGGGGGGAGGGAAGGGGCTTCCTGCACCCCAAAACCCCCTGAGCTGCTGGGGCAGGTGGGGTCCAGGCAGGGGTGCAGAGTGATGGCCAAGCAGAGGGGTGGAAGAGGCTGAGAGTCCCTTTAGCAAGCACTGAAAGGGCTGAGCTTGGCTGCAGCATCACCAGCCTCCCTGGCCCTGGTTGAAGCATCTGCTCATTGCTCTTGCTCCCTGTGTAAATTAAATCGATCAGCTGTGCTCTGCAGCTGCCCCCCACCCCTTAAATTAAGTAGAGCTTTTAATCAAGTGATTTATGTTGAATTTGCAACTTCAGATTAAACCACAGCCCAGGCAGCCAGAAGTTGGGGGGGTCTCCATAAATCACTGCTCTCCCAGGGACCCCCTTGGCAAGGTGTCGGGGAGGGATGGAGCTCGTGTTTACATCATCACAAACTGCTGCTCTCACCATCTTCTGCTCGTTGCCTGGGGTTACCAGGAGGGCAATTAAATATGGTAATGAGCAGAGAGGCTCCAGCAGCGCTGCTCATGCACAGGGCTGGGGAAGGGATGGAGGTGCAGGGCTGGGTGTCTTCTGCATGCAAACACAGAGTGGTGGGGGCTGGAAGGGCCCTGCAGAGCTCACCCAGCCCCAGCCCCTGCTCCAGCAGCTTCCCCTGGCTCTGGGGGCACAGGAATGTGTCCAGGTGGGGTTGGAAACCTCCTGAGGAGCCTCCAGACCCTGGCCCCCACACACCAAACCCTGGCCCCAGCCTCCTGACACCCACCCTTTAGGGACTGAGCAGCATTGCTGAGANCCGATGCCACGTTGCTGCTTGTGTTGGACTGTGCTGGTTGATGAGAGCTGCTGTGTGGGGATGACGTGAAGGCTGTTGGGGCTGTGTGACAGCAGCTGCTGTTGGAGCTGTCAGGGTGATGTGCAGCAGGGGACCCTCGCTGAGAGCTCTGCCAAATTCCTGCCTCCCCAGGCCTGGGGGGGGTGGCTGTGCTGGGTCATGTGCTGACCCTGCAGCTTGGGGAGGGGGATGCCCAGGGCAGGGGAGTGGGGGTGATGGCCCTGGCTGAGGGGGAAGGTCACTCCCCACACACCCACTGAGCTGGGACCTCGCATCAAGGTGGAATTGCAAAGGAGGTTTCCAGGCTGGGCTGGCAGCTGGACAGAGCCCAGCTCTGTACTGAGCACAGCACTCAGGAGCTGGGCCCCAGCCAGGAGTTTGTCTCGGTCCTGCACAGCCAGAGGGCTTTAAAAGGAGAGAAAGAGGAAGGCAAGGAGTGGAAGAGACAAAGGATGCTGTGAGAGCCAACCCTGCCATGGTGGGCTGAAGGCTTTGGTGGCCACTGAAACCCAGTGCCACCAGCCACTGGCTCTGGGGGCTCCTGCAGGCAGTGGCACCAGACCCTCTGTGGGTTGGGGGGGGGGTCATTTTGGGACTGGGACATCTCTCTGAGGAGAAAAGGCTGCGAGCCCTAGGGCTGCTGAGCCTGGAGAAGACTCATCAATGCTGGTGAGTCCCTAAAAGGCTGGTGTGGAGAGGCTGGGGCCAGTCTTTCCTCCTGTATAACTCTGGACTGCCACAAGCCTCTCTCTCTGCCTGCTTTGTTCCAAATTCATAGCAGAGACAGAAAACCTGCTTGGAATGCAATGCTCCAGCACAGGAGGCCATAAATCTCAGCCTTTGTTGTGCTTGGGCCTCTCTAAATCACTGCTTTTCCCTTCCAAATATCCATCTCTTGCAGAAGTGCTGACTCGTGCATCTTTCCCCAACAGCTCTGAGGGGGAGGGAAGAGGCTGAGGCCAGGACCAGGGCTGGCTCTGGCACCAGGTAACGTGTCTGAGCAGCAGCCAGCAGAAACCCCTGGTCCCTTGGGCAAGCTGCTGCCTTGTGTGGCCAGGGGGGGGGTTCCCTAAACCCCACCCCAAAATCCAGAGGGGATGCCTTGGGGGAGGGATAAAGCAGTGGAGGAGCTGGAGGGAGGGCTGAAAGGCGTTTGGCAGCGGCGTGGCTGGAAAAGCTTTCCCCATGCCAAAGCACAGGCAGCCGGGAGCTCGGAGGGGCTGCATCTGCCCTGCTGCAGGGCTGAACGCTGTGACTGATGAGCTCTGCTGGGCTCCTTTCCTCCCCTCACTCAGCAAAACTGCTGACTTGCCCCTTTTTATCCCTGGGGGGTGGGGGGGAAGTCCCAGAGAGGTACCTGGGGTCTGCAAGGGCTGAGTGGAAGCAGCTAAGAGGGGTTTTGGTCTGGAAATGGGTTTGTTCAGAGGTGTGTGAGAGGCTCAGCACTGCTCTGGGTCCATTCCTGCCTCCAGTTGCCCTTTGTTCACAGTTCAGGCTCATTTTCAGGCTAAACACTGAAGCTGGTGACCCTGGGGGGGGGGGGGGGGGGGGTTCAGTGGCCCCAGCTTCCAGATCTTTCCAAACTGGAAACACGAGATGAACACAGATATGAAGCCACCCCTCAAACCCACACCCTGGCTGAACCTCAGCCCATGGCTCCAGCCTGGCCAGAACCCTCCTGCCCTCACACACATCTGCACACCCACCCCAGCAAACTCACTGAGGATCCGATGGTGGTTATAAGCTGATCGTGTCACCTCAGACGTCCCCAGGCAGCCTCTGAGCCCCATCAGGGACAGCTCAGGCGGGTTCAGAGGTTGGAGAGGCCACAGGTTGGAACACAAGTGGGAGAAGATGACTGCCCTCATTATCCCGTGTTATGAGGTGTGGGATGTTCTGCTGAGCTGTGGTTAAAGGCTCAGGAGTGGCAGCCTGATGAGGGAACATTACCCAGCAGCAGGAAATGAAAGGTATTATCTCAGTGATTTTCCTGCCTACCCCTTGCACCCAGACTGGAGCAGCCTCTGATCATTTCCAATTCAACTCCAGACTCTCCAAACACCCAGGAAAAAAACCCATTCCAGAATAACGTGGCACAGGGCTGGGGAGCAGGAGGGGAACCCCCCCCACACTCCCAGGGATGGGGATGCACAGCAACTCAAGGGCAAGGTGGGATCTCCAAGTGCCAACTGGGCTCTGTCTGGGGCTGGCACCCCCTTCCCAGCAGCCTGGCAGAGCTGAGGGGTGTCTGTGCCTTTCAACCATCCTCCTCAAAGGGGCCACTGGCTGAAGCTTCATCTTCCTCAGCTGGGGTGAGGCTCATATTGTGTGCAGCTGCAACCAGTGACCAAGTGGGGCTCAGATCTCCTCAGGTTCATCAATCTGTGTTTGCACTGGGGCAGGAGCAGCCCAGCAGCTTCTTGGGGCAAATCACCCAACAAGAACAGGCTCAGAAAAAGCTGCTGTGCTGGGTGTGAAGGTGCAGAGGAAGGTGAGCTGGGTTGCTGCTGTGCAGAAGGTACCTCCCCTGTGTGTGGGACCCTGGTGAGGGGCAGCCCTGGGGGGGGGGGCGGGGGAAGGGGCAGGAGGGAAGGGAGGGAGCTGGGCTGGGGACTGTGGGGTCAGCTCAGCAGCACTGGAGTCCCAGTGGGGTTTGTTTTGCCTCCTTGGCTGGAGCAGGGCTGGATGTAACGCCAGGCTCTGAGCTTTGAGGCTCAGCTGCTGCTGCTGCTGCAGGAGGAGAGCAAAGGGGAAGCTTTGAAGTCTGCTTGGTGCAAACACTTCATTACACCACACTAATGAGAGGCTGATTCTGGCCATTGGAAACCCCTCAGCCGTGATGGGTGCCTTCAGAGGGGCTCAGGCCAGGGCTTTTTCTGGGTAATGCTCCCTCCAAAGAGCCCCTGCAAACAAAAATGTCTCAGCCCCTGCTTTGCCTCCCCTGACACAGCCCCTGGGTGGGTGGTGGAGGGTTGCATGCAAGGGCCAGGCTCCCCATTGCTGCTCTGCTGTTGCAAGGCTGCAGCCAGCTCTGTGAAAGAGGAAAGTCTCACCACAGGCAATGTTAAGTGTTGCTTGGGGCAGGGGGCTGCAGCTTGAGCCCAGCAGCACTGATGGCTGGGCTGGTGTGTTCCCCCTCCCAAGGTGGCTCAGGTGACCCCCCCCTCAGACACTGGGGAGCAGCAGGTGAGGTGCTGCTGCCCTGAGCAGGGCTGTGCAGGAGCTGGGTGCTTTTAATGCTCAACTAGTGGCTGGAGGACAGGACGCTGGCTTAAACCCAAAGGGCTTTGTGGACAGTGGTGGGAGCACTCGGGGCTTGCTGCAAGGCTTTTTCCTTCTGGTTTCCCTGTTCTGTGTTTTACCCTGATGGAGGGGAATGTGCTTTAGCAAGGGTTGGGCTGGATGAGCTCTGCAGGGCCCTCAGTCCCTTCACCGTTTGGGCAGCGTGTGAAGGTTTTGGCTGGTGTTTGCCACGCTGTCCCTGCGGGGGTTTAACTCCTGGAGCCTGTTTTGGCTCTTGGAGTGGAAGAACTGGGCAGTGCTGCTATCTGCTGGCAGGATGGGGCATGCAGCTGCTGCACACAACTGCTGGAGGAGAAAAGCTCCCTCGAGCTGAGTCATGTGGGGGGAGAAAGCAGGGGACAGTAAGGGAGCCGTTATCCCTCCTGCAGCCAGCTCAGGGGCTGCAGCTTCCCAAAGCCACCAGCAAACAAACCAGAGACCTCCCCTCCACCTTCCAGTCACAGCGAGCTCATTCCCCTCCTCAGAGACTCTTCCCCTCCTCTCTGAGCCCAGTTGGTGCTTCACTCGCACGTTCCTGGACAGCTCTCGAGGTGGGCAGGGAACAGCAACTCGTCCACGTTATCCAGGAGGCAAGGCTGCTGCTTCTTCCACAGAGCAGCAGGCAGAGGCTGTTCTGTCTCTGCCCCAGCCCCCAGCAGCATCTCACACCACACACAGGCAGGAGGGGTCACTGCAAGCAACGAGGGTAATTTTATTGAAGCATTTGTCCTCGTGTGCTCAGCCCCAGTTCAGTGCAGCACTGCTCAGGGCAGGGGCTCTGGACACGGCCTCACAGTCTCCTTGAGCTGCTCCTGAGGGCCTGCAGGCATTGGAAGGGCTGGGATCTGGCTGGTTTTGTCCCAGGAGGGTTGTTCTAAAGGCTGCCTGACCTCTAGAGAAGACATTTCATTCTACTCAGCACCAAGCCTAACCTCAGTGTTACAGTAAGTATAAATACATGTACTTCACACCCATGATGGGAGCAGTTGCTGAATATTTACATAGGATGAAGTAAAAAAAACCATTACAAATGTTAAAAATCAGCTTTCCAGGATCTTCCCCCAGAGCCCAGCAAAGCCCAGAGCAGGCTGGAGTGTGGGAGCTCACTCTGAGAAGAACAGTCAGTCACGGAGCACGTGCTGAGGAGCAGTTCTGAGCCTCAATCAGGGGGCATAGGAACGTGTCCAGGTGGGTTTGGAATCCTCCTGAGGAGCCTCCAACAGCCTCCCTGGGCAGCCTGGGCCAGGGCTCCCTCAGCTCAGCACCAAAGGACTTTCTCTTCCCATTCCAGTGAAGTTTCCTGTGTTCCAGCCTGTGCCCGTTACCCCTTGTCCTGGCACTGGGCACTGCAGAAAGAAGCCTGGACTTCCAGCTCAGCTCATCCTGCCCTCAGGCCTTTAGGACAGTGGAAAGCTGCCTCTCCTGAAGAGCACAAACACCTGAGCAGCAGCAGCAAGGACACAGCATCCTTATGAACACATTTACAGCACAAAGTTGAAGCGGTGGGGCCGGGGGATGCAGCGCAAAGGAGAAGCTGGTGCCATCCCCACAGCCCAGCTGCTGCTCAGCCTGGAATGGACAGAGGCCCCTGAGGGCTACTGACACTTCTCTCCGTGAAGCAGCCTCCTGGAAAATGCCTCTAGAGGAGGCACAGGGATGACAGCTCTTCCCTGCCGTGTCAGACAGTGCTTGCCGGCTCCACCTCAGGCTCCGTTGACACCCGCTGTGCTGCTTGGAGGGGATCCCACTTTAGCCTGGGGTAAGAGAAAGCGGCAGGTTTTAGGCAGTAACAACACAAATGCTGCTTGGAAACCAACCCCTTTTTGGTGAGGAAGAAGTTCTCTTCCCATTGACTAGAGGAAGCTGTGCTGGAGCTGCCTAAGAACAGAGTCCTTCAGGGTTCTCCTGGTGATGCAAGTGAGCCTGAGCTCCCAGCCGTGCCTGAGCTCAGCCTCTCAGACACACACACACACACACGAGCTGCTCAACTTGAACAAGTGTTCACAGAAAGAAAACGGGGCAGGAGAAAGGCAAGCCACAGGAGAAACATCTTCCCAGATACAGACTGGTGCTTAAACACTGCAGAGGTTCTGATGAAGGCTGGTCCAAAGCAGAGTGTGAGGGAAGGGCACAAGGACAGGGCAGCCTGCTGATTCCCCACAGTGCTCTGCCACCACCCCCAGCTCAGGCTCTCTGTTGTTTCTGTGCTTTACAGCTCTCAGTGCAGCTCTCCACAACTTCTGCTTGAACTTGTTTAACACTCACAACACCTTGCAGCCCCAAATTTCCCCAGCTGGCCTCGCAGTCGTGTGAAGAACAATCTCCTTGGGAAGGGGTAAGAACTTAGGAGAGCTCACCTCTTGCAGGGGAGGCTGAACTGGCACTTGTGAGACCGGCAGCTTCTCTGGTGGCTGGGACACCAGTTCTTCATTCTGTAAGGAAAAGGCAGCTTTAGGTCACAGCTATTGGAAAATACTTCTAGCAGTTGACACAATATTCTGCTTTAATTTCTGCTGCTGCTTTTATCAGCTTGGACTAATCTAAGGAATTCACTTCAGCCTCGTGCCAAGAACCTTACGTTCTGGCTTTCTTACTCTGGATGTTTTGTGTCTCGTTTCGTCCTGGACAACTCAGCCCAAGTTCAAAAGGAGAAGTGGAAACAAGTCACCTTTAACTGGTTTCTCTGAGCTAAAAATACCTGAAGTCTCAGTATTTATGTGAATAAATCAACTTGGAAGCTTGTGAGTGCTCCTCTGCTGGAAGCCAGTTAACGTGGCACTGAATGACCAGCTTTTTCCAGCTGTGTCACCCCAGATCTCTGCAACTCATTCATAATCTGTTCAGTCAGAGCATGCAACTGTGAGGCTCTTGGGCAAAAATATGCACCCAGTGCAAGAACACAAACAGCTCACACGCTCTGGGCAGCGAGGTCAGGCTCTGCTCTCTGCCCAGCTCTGGAAAAGTTTGCTCACATGCTCTCCCACAAGGTGACAAGAGGAAACAGCCCTGAGTTGCTCCAGGGGAGCCTGAGGCTGGAGCTGAGGCAGAACTGTTTCCCTGAGAGGGGTGTCAGCCCCTGGCCAGGCTGCTCAGGGAGCTGGGGCAGAGCCCAGCCCTGGAGGGATCCCAAAGCCGTGGGGCTGAGGGCTGTGGGTCAGTGCTGGGCTGGGACTGCAGCAGCTTCAAGGGCATTTTCAACCAACCAGTTCTACAAGGTGAGAGCACTACACACTCACATTCCTACTCATGGAGTGCACTCTCTCACCTTTCTCCCCTGGATAACAGGGGCAGGATCCACGAGGCTCTCTTGACCTTCAAGGAGAGACGTCATCATTGCAGCAGTGTCTCCTACCTGCAGAGGAACATCTAGTTCAGCATAGCTGTAACTTCACTTGGAGGATCAAAGACCAAAACTCACGTCCCTGTGCTTTGTTTTTATCCCAAGTAATGGTTAAACTATTAACCTGAAAGTTTTATTCCAGCAACTTGCCTTGTTTTGTGGAGCTGAAGCAGACCGTGGCTTGACATCTATTAAGTACAAGGCACGGGAAAGCAGGAGCAGAGAAGGTGGAACGTTCTCTTGCAAGTGCAGGTCCAGCCACTGGTGGAAGAAAACAGAAGGAAGAGTCATTTCATGTTGGCTCTGTCTTATTTATACAGCACTCTCTGTCCTTAAAGGTCTCAAAGCTACCTCAGTTTGGCTCATGCAGTTTTCAGCCGTCACAAGGAGGAGAAATAGTTCTGAGGAGTTCAGAATACCATATGGAACCCACAGCAGAGAGAAGCTTCCAGCTGCTGGTGAGGTACCAACATCACTACTGACCACCAGCCACCAGGGAAAGTCAAATGCTTTGAGCTCTCTACAGCCCATCTGGAATACAGCACCCCCAGCAGTGTGTGTGGCCTGGCTGAATGCTGACAGAAATGGCTGGTGGCTCTATGGCAAGTCTTGGCTAATTCAGAAGCCTGCAGCACATTCTGCCTCCCCTCCCTGACTTCATCTTGCTTTTAGCTGGCTCTGATGCTGCTCAGTTTTGTCTTTAGTCTAAGACATGATCTGGATAATTCCTGCCTTCAAGTTCAGCTACGCAGGTGAGGATCCACCTAGAAATGCTTGCACAAGCTCTTGGTGAACCTGTGTCTGCTCTGCCTGAGCACTGCCCGCTCCTGTCCCAGGAGAAACCTCGTCAGGCCAGAGCAGAGCTGGGAGTACTTGCCTGGCTGAGCTGCTCCTTCAGCTGCTCCTCTGAGAGACCCAGTGAGCGCATTCCCCTGGCTCTGCACGCGCTCTGCAGCTCAGACACACTCAGCCCACTGACTCCTTCCTTGGCAATCATCTGAAATGAAAAGGAGCGTTCCTCCCTAGGCTCAGCAACGTGCTCCCTGAGCTTGAGCCCCAGGAGGTGCCTGTGTGGGTAACTGTGCAGAGTCAGAGACAGGACTGCAGGCAGCTCTGTCCTTGCAAGCTGGCAGACTCCAGCTACAGAGGATGGAAAAGCTTTGACCTTTGTTTAGTTTGGTTTGCCTGCAAATACTGAGAGTTTAACTTTCAGAGGTGATCCTGCAAGTGTGAAGGATTCACTGCGTGGCAGCTGACCCTGAGAACTGTGAGCACTGCAGGTTTCAAAGCCAAACCTGTGGTTAGCTGCAGGTGCCTTTCAGAAACGGTCACCTCTCACCAGCAGGGAGTTGTCTGTGTGGTAACAGGATTCTTAAGACCATTTCCACTATGTCCTCCTACTGTGCACCTCTAAGTCTGGTTTCATTTTCTAAGCAGCCCCATCAGGCAGCTGAAAACAGCAAACCTTGGCCTTCTCTAGGCTAAATAAATCCACTTTGTAAGCTGAGATAAACTCACAATGGCTTCAGTTAGTTACAGTCTGGTCTTTCCATCAATATTTATTCTAGCATTGGACTCTCCCTTTGGGACAAGTCAGTATGGCTCCAAAATGGAAATAAAAGGATGTTCTGAGCAGTGACAGTACCTCAGTAGGGAATGTTCTCCTGGGCAGAGCCTGGCTGCCATCGGTGTTGAACTTCATGGCTCAATGTGGGCAGAGCCTGGCGCTGCAGAACACGTGCACTCCTCCCCCCCAGCAGTTCTGCCTCTGCCATCTTACACTCACCTCATCATCTGCCTTGATAGTCCTGAGCCTCAGCAGCAGCTGGAAGCGGAGCAGGTTGTTGGTGCCGATGGGCTGCAGCTCCAGCAGCTTGCAAAGAGCCACCAAGTGCGGCCTCTCCAAGTGCTCCAGGGTCAGCTCGTCCTCAAAGAGCTTGGAGAAGCGAAGGATGTCCTGGGTGCTGGGCTGATGGCCTGTGTGACGAATCTGAGCACAGCCCAGGCATCAGGGCCAACAGCCAGAGCCACACTTCTCCTCCTCTAATGGACTGAAGCCCCCTCCTGGTTCTCAGTCTCAGGCCAAGGGGAAACGGGGTTCAAGAGTGGCCACTGAAAGGGGAGAAGCTTGGCTGCTGTCCCAGTGTGGCACTGCATGTGCGTACACAGGGGCTCAGCAGGGCACTGCCTGCAAGTCCCCAGGTAGGTCACAGCTGCCAGCAGAGCTCTGCACTGCCAGCCTTCTCTGTAACCACTGCACACCCTCCAGATCCTCTGCCACAACAGCAGCACCGGAGCTGGTGTAAGTACCATCCCCAGCACAGCCCCTTTTTACCTGCTGCACGTAAGAGGAGAATTGTTTTCCTTGTCCCGTGTCTGCTTTGTTTCTCTTGGCCATCTCTGCAATGGTCTCCTGCAGGAACTTTGCCAGCTCCAGCTTTGCATTTAACTTCTTCTTCTGCTTCTCTTCCTTGACGTAGGAAACAAAACGTAGTGAGAAACCCCACTCGGAAGTCAGAAGGGAGTGGATTTGGGGAGACGAAACAGGACTTCATTGTTAAAAGCAAAGGGGGTTTTGGTTACTGCTGCCTTACAGGACAATCTTCAGCTCCTGCTGAGCTGTGCAGGGCTCAGCCAGGAATGTCTGTGCTAGGTCTGATGCTCGTTTCCAGCAGCAAGCAGGGGACTGAAGCAGCTGCAGGACACAGCCCACCTCTCCAGGAAGGACACAAACCTTTTTTGACTCTGTCTCGAAGGTGGAGGGCAGCATCTCAGGGAAGAGTTTCAAGAACACGGGTAACAGGAATTCCATGAAGGGGACGATGACAAACACCAGGAAGGGAACGAGCCGGAAGAGATCTGCACACGTCCTCAGCAGCTGGGTGGAGAAAAACAGAGCAGAGACCGTTATCCAACCACTCACCAGGCAGAAGCGTCCCAAAGGAGCTTGGAAACCAAGTGGTTAAATTTCCTTGGTGACAGTGAGGCTCTCAAGGCATCGCTTCAGCCAAGTGTTCCCGCCAGGCACTCACCCTTCGCCTCTCCCTCCTGGTGAGGACCTGACCATGCAGCAGCCTCCACACCATCCTGGCAGCCACCTTGGTGTCGATCCAAAGCAAGTGGAAGCCCTTGTAATAATGTTTCAGCTCATCCACCAGTTTCTGGCTCAAAGACCTTTTGTCCAGGGGAGCTTCCTCCGCTCGATCCGCCGGTGTCTGGGCAGCCTCCGGGCCCTGCTTGGCAGCGCTTCGGTGGGGAGGGGGTTTGCCCCCGTGCTCCTGCCACACACAGCAGCGTGTGTGAAACGTTCTCAGAGCCTGAGTTGGTGAGAGAGGCAAAAGGAAGCCTGAAGGTGCTGGTGGGGGAAGCAGGAGGGTGCCAGAGGGCACGTGGTGCAGGAAGGGCTGCTCCGCAGAGGCTCCCGCGGGAGTGGGGTTTAAATGGGAACCCACGAGCTGGAAGGGAGTGGAATGGATGGGAGTGGAGTGTGCCAGCAGCCAGGAGCCCCTGAAACTGGAGAGGGATTTCAGTGTTAGTGCCTTTTGGCTACGAAACCCAGGCATGACACACACATGGATGCTCTTAGTGCCAAATGCATCTCGCGGCTGCCTCGGTGCCTGAGGCTCTGCCCCCTCAGCAGTGGGTACCACAGCCAGGCTCAGCCCCACGCCAACGGCTCTTTGGGCACCGCCTGAGGTCGATTCCTCTCGCTGAAGGGCTCTGTGGGCCCCTCCTGCCGCCCCCCTGCGCGGGGACAGCCTGTGCGGTGTGGTGGCCAGTGCCAGGAGGAGGGGGAACAGGCACAGGCTGGCACACAGGCAGCGCCCCTGGCACAGGAGGAGCAAGTCCTGTGGTGCTGAGGTGAGGGAGCCCTGGCCCAGGCTGCACAGGGAGAGGCTGGAGGCTCCTTCTCAGGAGGTTTCCAACCCCTCCTGGACACGTTCCTGTGCCCCCTGAGCCGGGGGAAGCTGCTGGAGCAGGGGGTTTGGGCTGATCCCTTGAAGTCCTTTCCCAGCCCCTCAGGGATCAAAACTCTTCCCATGTTTAAGCCCCGGGGCTGAGCTTAAAGTGCCGCTGCCACACAGAGACACAGAGACACACACAGAGACACAGACACACACACAGAGACACACACAGAGACACAGACACACACACACACACACAGAGACACACACACTGACACAGACACACACACAGAGACACACACACACACACAGACACACACACAGAGACACAGACACACACACTGACACAGACACACACACACACACAGAGACACACACACACACACACACACACACACACACACACAGACACACACACTGACACAGACACACACACAGAGACACATACAGACACACACATATGGACACACACACAGACGGACACATGGACACAGACAGACACACAGACACACACACAGCACTAAGGGGACACACACAGACACACACACGGACACACACGGACACGCAGATGCACAGACAGTGCTGAGGGGACATACAGAGACACACAGACACACACAGACAGACACATGGGCACATGGACAGTGCTGAGGGGACACACACAGACAGACACAGACACACACACACAGCGCTGGGGGGACACACAGATACACTCACTCACACAGCGCTGAGGGCACACTCACACTCATCCAGCGCTGGGGGGACACAGGGACACGGACACAGATAGACATAGACACACACTCTCACTCACTCAGCGCTGGGGGGACACAGACAGACAGACACTCACACTCACACACTCACCAGTCGCTGGGGGGACACAGACACACACTCTCACTCACACTCTCACTCACACTCACTCACCAGTCGCTGGGGGACACAGACAGACACACAGACACTCACACTCTCACTCACACTCTCACACTCTCACTCACACTCTCACACACTCTCACACTCACTCACACTCTCACACTCACACACTCTCACCAGTCGCTGGGGGGACAGACAGACACACAGACACTCACACTCTCACTCACTCACAC